>JAFEMH010006578.1:0-52500 GCA_022495995.1 Adenophora triphylla var. japonica
ACATGACATAACCAAATTTCTGTAGAGAGTTCTAGAAGCTTGCCACCTCGAATGTTGTCTAGAAGGAAAACGGTTATGGCTTGTTACGTCGTGCGACATAATAAGCCCATGTAGGCGGCACTTCATGGCAATAGAGGCCTTCACCTCTCATTTTGGGGCACCTCTCCCTTCATCCCTCGCCCCCTCTATAGGCAATACGCCCGTAAGCATCCCCTCTCCTCACATACCCCCTAAAACACACACTAAACCCTCCAAATCACCCACCATTCAACCAATACACACATATATTTCCTAATACAATAACACCAAGAACCAAGGATTCCCACGGAGCCAAGGCTTGGTTTCAGTCCCCAGAAGGTGTCGTTTTGAAGGCTCCTATATCTAACTTGGATATAGGGAGTCGTGGTCTTCAAGGGTAACGATTTTCTACCCTTTTCTTCCTCCTCATCTTCATTATACATAAGATCTATGTGCTATCTCGTATTTGATAATGTTGTATTCTCGATTAAAGTTGCATGCTTTAGCTTCATATTGCATAGGATCCACATCTCGATTGCATAATCATTTCATGAAATAGCTCCGGTTTACTTGGTTTTGCATGAACACTTCGAGATGAGTGTGGATCCCTTTATATCCACACCCTCTGAAGTTTTCATTACCGAAATATTTTGCCCCGCGAGATCTGGGTTGTGAAGTAACTTGGCCATATTGGAAGCCTTGATACCTCTTACAAATCCCAAATGAAAGGTATTCGCAAAGTGGCTAGTTATGTCACGCGACATAGCAATGCCTATGTCACGCGACAAACATGGCCAAGCTTGCGTAAACTTCATATTTTCAAGCCGTGAACCCCGATTTTAACCCTCATCATGCTATAACTGATGTCTATCTCGTAATTTAGATAAGTCTCTTCATACATAAAATGACATCTTTTCATTAAAATATCATTTTCAGGTACATAAAGGTGCATCCTTTGCACCTAAAGCCCATTTTCATGCATTAAAATCATTCTTTTTGCATAAAAATTGCATCCTTTCGCATTCAAAATCTCTTTTCACACAAAAAGATGCATCCTTTGCACTCAAAAACTCATTTCCATACATAAAAATGCATCTTTTTTAAGCTTTCAAAATAACATCTTTGTGCATCATTTGTACCTCAAATGCTATTTTTCCCATAAAATTGCATCCTTTGCATAAAAATCATTTCTTTAAATTAAAAAGCACCATTTTACAATCAAAAGCATCCTTTGCAACCCAAAAATGTCTAAGTATTTTTCACTAAAAATGTCATTTTTACATGCATTCCCCCATGTCCCCCATTAGCAACCTTGGAACGGACCGGTGTAAAAGATCCTATCTTTACATCGTTCCTTCCATTAAAGGTTTCATATTTCTTTAGAAAAGGGATAACCTTGAACCCTGACATATCTCCAATTATCGCTTACAGCATGAGTATGAAGCATACATATGAGCTCGACTCGTCTCAAAGTGTAGGATTGATGGGCTAAGGACATTCCTTCCTAAAAGAACCTCATCTTTGACTCATAAAGAGAGTCATTCTCTCGATCATGCAAAGTCCCGAGAGTATTAAAAATGCAATGATCACAAGTCCAAGATGAGGACGGGATCATAATCCTGAATACAATAAAACCCAAGAAATCCCGAGCGACAACCAATAGAATGGTTTGTACGTCCGGAAGACGCACTTGGGACATTCCCTTTGTTTTTAAACACATGCACACAAGAAAGCATGAAGCAAAAGCACGATTAATGAAATCTTGGGAGATCTTGCTCCCGCAAGGCACTCCTTGGGTGAACGCCGATCCGTTTCTTCCTAAGGGGTAACTCTGCAACCTCCGAACTCCATAAAACCCTCTTTTTTCTAAAGTTTTGAGGTAATCAAAATGGCGTGGAGACTCCGTTTTTTCAAATTAAACCGGATGTCTTCAAACTCGCGTGAATTTCCAAATACAACCGAAATTTGGGGCACACATTCACACCGAGGTGTGGATCTTCACTGGCCCAAATTCAGTCCGGCCTAGGAAATGGACATTGTACGCCTTGCTATTAGCCGAGACTTACCACGGCCTTGATAGACTAGCCGTGCGATCTCGATTTCATGGGTGCGGTGCAGCCCCTTTTTGCTATCTTTATGGCTTTCTCGAGAGACTACGCTGATCGGCCATTACCGTAGGGTCAGACGCATCGATGCCTTGGGTGGGACTAGACAACGCAAGGTTACCCGAGGGATCGCGGCCGCCTGATACCTTTGGCAGCTGTGAGGTTGATCGGCGTACGGACCGTTGATCTCGAACTTTCGGGATTCCGGCGTGGGGATTAACATACCAATGAGAGACATTCAGGGATGGGCCGATGTGTAGTACCAGGACTCTGCTGTGGTTGCATGTGTCTTCGCTTCTTGTGTACCATTACTAGTGAGCAGGCAATATCGGCATATCCCTCAAGAAATTATTCGCGGCTTTGAGAGAGAGGTATCACGACGGCGATGCTATTCCGATGGTCATGATCGAGCCCCGAGACTATGCAATTCTTCTGGCAGCAGATCCTTCTTGGAGGGTTTTCTTCCCTACCTCCGACGCTCCTTCATCAAAGCCGCAGGGTTTACATTCTTGACCACTGAGTATCCGATTTGCGTACGAAGAGCAATGTAGTGGTCCCCACAGTGGTAGCCGGGCGATAGAGGCTCGTCAGTCTGGGAATGCTTAGAGGAGCGTACTACTCCTCCCGGCTCCACTCGGGTCTTTTTCTGAGACATAGGAGGCCCAAGGGAATCCCGTATAATGTTACCAACGACGTTGCCGAGGACTACTCTGAGGCGCAGAGATCTTGGAGAGTCTGCTGATTGCAGAGATGATCCTGAGGTGATAGCTCGGCAGAGAGGCATTGCGACAAGAGAGGCCGCTGTGGCTGCTTTGAGGGAGACCGCCTGATCGAACCACCGACTCGCAATATACCAGAGCCGGGGCGAGCTCAAACCGACTTATTTGACATACCTAGGCCAAGGACTTCCCGGGACCAAGGAAAAGGAAAGACAGAGGTGTGAGTTCGGGAGCTGACGAGCTTCTAGACACTTTTCTCGAGAGATGGAGGAGTCTTTATTTTTCTTTTGCTTGTACTTTGGGAGAGATATTTATTTGAATGGAACTTGAAAGTATCCCTTGATTACTTTAATGCATGAAGTAGATGTTGAAAGCTTTATTATTTTTTTTATTCGCAAAGAAGTTATTTGAATCAAAAGTAGGCCGTGCTTGAACTCATCAAAAGAATATTAACTCAAAATGAACCTTTGAAAAGCTTTGGAACCGTAATCAAAACACATTTTGACAAGAAATAAGATTTTGCAAAGATTTTTTGATCGAACCACGAGTGGTTGCCTACGTTCCCCTTTTACAAAGAGAACTAAGGGGCTCAGGTCTCCGTAGTTCGTCTCAATCAACTTTGTGTTTAAAGAAAGGGGAAGATAGAAGGGGGACATGGTGCAACCCTGTTTTTTACCTAGACCGCCCTTTTTTAGGGTTTTCTGGCCTAGCCGTATATTCTTTTAGCACCGGGCGCGTCCCTTATTTTTGCATGGACTGCCTTTTGAGAGATTTTCAGTCTCATCTGGGACAATTTTATTGCGCCTTTATTTTCATTTATTTTTATTTTTTTTATTGTCTTTATTTACAGAGGGGAAAAGACTCAATCACACATAATACCTCCGCAACTTGTCTCCGTTGACGGGGTGCAAAATGGGTTACCATCCAGACCGTCACCGCATTGCTCCTCCGGGAGAATATATTCTTTACTAGAAACGGTCCGACCCAAACGGGTGCCCATTTGCCCAACACACTGCTCTGATTTGCGGGCTTCATCTTGAGAACCAGATCACCAATCTTGATGTCCCTGGGCTTCACTTTTTTGTCAAAAGCACGGGCCATTCTTTTCTGTTATGCCCGATTGTGCTCCATGGCCTTTAATCTGCGTTCATCTAACTGCCAATTCGTTGTATCGACTTTCGAGCCAATCAATCTCATTTACCTCATTCTCAAGCAACACCCTGAGGGATGGAATTTCTAGCTCAATGGGCATGACAGCTTCCATTCCGTAGGTCAAGGCATATGGGGTTGCACAGGTAGCGGTCCGAATGGAAGTACGGTAGCCCCATAATGCTAAATGTAGCTTCTCTGGCCAATCCCTTCCTCGTTCGGCCATTTTCTTAATGATTCTCTCCAAGTTCTTATTAGTGGCCTCAACAAAGACCGCTCGTCCGTGGTCCGTATGGTGAAAACTTGTGACGCTTGACCCCGTATTCAAGCGGATCTCGATACGATTTCTCCTTCAAAGTGGGTTCCATTGTCAGAAATAATCTCATTTGGGACTCCGTAGCGGCAGAAAATTTGTTCTTTTATGAAGCGAGATACCTTCTTAGCTGTGAGCACTTTGTAGGACGCGGCTTCTACCCACTTTGTGAAGTAATCTACCGCTACCAAAACAAATGAGTGTCCATTGCTACCCAGTGGAGTTATCTTCCCAATGACGTCAATTTCCCATGTTGCGAAGGGCCGTGGAGTTATCATACATACAACGTAGAGATCATGAGGAGGGATATGGTTCAGGTTGGAAAATCACTGGCATTTGTCACAAGTCCGCACAAATTGGATGCAATCAGTCTCCATAGTGATCCAAAAGTAGCCCAGCCTGATAATGCTATGCATAAGGGAACGGGCGTTCATATGAGGTCCGCAGGCACCATTGCGAACATCTTCCATTATTCTTTGAGCCTTTTCTTTGCCGATACAGAGCAGAGAGGGCAACCTTCCCTTTTCTTCCACAACTCATTGCCAAGTATGACGACCGAGCCGATAGCCTTTTCAAAGCTTGCAAACTTTTGGCATGAATACCTTTTAGGTCTCCTTTCTTTATCGACGGGGAAAGATGCTTCACCATGCTTGAGATATTGGAAAATTTGGTTGTACCACGGCTCATTGACAAGCTCGATCTCTATTTCACAGCAGTATGCAGGATTTTCTCGCCTACCGACCCTGAACGGTTTGATTGACTTTCCTTCTGGGATTTCTACCAAAGAAGCCAGAGTAGCTAGGGCATCGGCAAATCTGTTCTTGTCTCACGGCAGAAATTGGAATGACACTTCCTTGAACTGGCCGACGAGCTCTGCAATGTAAGCGTGATACCTCTGGAGACACGGATTTGAGGTTTTCCATCTTTTGGCAGCTTGATTTATTATCAGTTGGGAATCACCAAATACTTCCAATTCATCCACATGTCGCTCTAAGGCAGCCTCAAGACCAGATATGCAAGCTTCATATTCGGCTGCATTGTTGGTAACCGAGAAATTCAGCTTGATAGCTATGGGGGTATGCATGTCATTTGGGTCTACCAGTACCATCCCGATGTTGTTACCTCTTTTGTTTGCCGTGCCGTCGAAGAATAACTGCCAGCAATTGCCATTCTCTATAACAAGGATCCCTTCATCTGGAAACTGGAAATCTGGTCCTCGGGGTTCTGTACTGGGAGAATCCGCCAATTGATTTGCCAGAGCCTGTCCCTTGATTGACTTCCGGATCACATATTTGATATCGAACTTAGCTAAGAAGAAAGTCCACTTTGCCAATCTGGTGGAAATGTTGCCTCTGTCACCTTGAAACAGGTATCTGATCGGGTCCATCTTGGAGACCAGGTGCACTGTGTGGGATAGCATATAGTGCTTTAGCTTTCCGACCACCCAAACCAGAGCTGCACATGTTTTCTCAAGGGCAGAGTAATTCAACTCGCTACCTTGGAATTTACGACTGAAAAAATATATGGCATTCTCGATCTTGGAGTCCTTCTTCTCTTGCGCTAGCATGGCTCCGATAGCTGTGTCTGTGACCTTCAGATACAGAAGTAGAGACTTGCTCCCGTGAGGTGGGCAGAGAATGGGAGGATTAACAAGGTAAGCTTTGATTCTCTCGAAAGCTAGTTGACATTCCTCGTTCCAAACCACTTTCTGATTCTTCTTCAATAGCTTAAATATTGGCTCACATATGGAGGTCAGCTGGTTGATGAATCTACTGATGTATTGTAGACGGCCCATGAAACCTTTTACCTCGGAAACAGTTCTGGGTGGCTTCATTTCAACAATTGCTTTGACTTTTCTGGGATCTACTTCGATGCCTCGTTCTGTGGCCATGTAGCCCAAAACTTTACCCCGGATAACCCCAAAGGTGCACTTGGCTGGATTTAGCCTCATAGAATGTTCCCGAAGTCTGTTGAAGAACTTCTTTAAATCTGTGAAGTGCTGCCCCTCTGACCCTTTCGAGTGAATAATCATATCGTCCACATACACTTCAATCTCTTTGTGGATCATGTCATGAAACAGGGTGGTGACGGCCCACTGGTAGGTGGCCCCGGCATTCTTCAACCCAAATGGCATCACAGTGTAACAATAAGTGCCCTAAGGAGTGGTGAATGCTGTCTTATCTTGATCTTCCTCGGCCATCTTAATCTGGTTATAACCCGCAAAACCATCGACAAAGGATTTGACTTCGTAGTTCGCTGTAGCATCTACTAGCATGTCCATGTTTGGCAAAGGGAAGTCATCTTTGGGACTGGCCTTGTTAAGATCCCGAAAGTCTACGCAAACCCAAACCTTTCCATTTGCTTTTGTGACCGTGACTATGTTTGCCAGCCAAGTCGGGTATTCAATCACCTTGATAAAGCCCACCCGTAGTAGTTTCTCAATTTCTTCTTTGACTTGTAAGGACCACTCGGGCTTGATCCGCCTCAGCTCGCTTTATTGGCTTAACCTCTCGGATCTAGGTATCCGGTGTTCTACGATAGATGCATCCAACCCGGGCATGTTCTTTGTAGGACTGTGCAAAATACGTCTACGAACTCTTTAAGCAACTCAATCAGTGGCAACCCGTTCATCTCCTGAGAAGAAACTACCAATTTGCGTTTCTTTGGGTTCCTCGACCGTTCCTGTGTTCACCGTTGTCAATACCTCATCGGCAAACTTGGGCCCGGCTTTCCTTTTGCTCGCAAACCTGCTTTGAATTATTTTCTAAAGATTTCTCATCTATTAAGTCTGCATTATCTTCAATTGAATCTGGCTTAATTATTTTTAAATCTTGATGATTAATTTTAGTTAAGCGTTCAATTGTTAGATTGGCAATCACGGAATACTCAGAAAGATTGACCATTTTATTCAAAGCAAAGGGAAAGACAGTGTCTACAACACGACGACGGTCTTCCGTCGTGAGGACGTCAGACCGATCAGAAGACTCGAATTCAATCACAAGGGACTCGGGACCGACTCAGACACGGAACAAATTTAGACTCAGATGGACAAGGACGAGGATTGAGCCCTAGCTTTTTTATCATAGTCTCCCTGTCTGCAACCGGTCCCTGAAATGAAGTCCAGTTCTGTAGCGGCTCCTCTGCGACGGTCTTCAAACTACTCAGATCTTCCACTGGCCCCTTTTCAAACTCCAGCATGGTTATCACCTCGCTATCAGAGGAAAAGTCAATCAAATCCCCGAGATCTTCAAGAATAACAAACCCTTCGTGTGCATCTTCTCAGTAAACACAACACTTTCGGGTTCTCGACGCCCCGATTCTTAAACAATTCCGCCAAATCATCATCAATATCTAAAGGATCTCGCACCACGGATTTTCAGTGCGCAATGCATTCATCCAGAGCAAGCTTCTAACCGGTTCACATAATCGTGTCCCCAAAATGGTAGCTGTTCTCGAATGTAGCGGTGACACCTGGCCTTCTAGGCATACTCACAAGCATTTCCTTCGCCGGATGTTGACTGCTGGCAAATTTCCGGATTGTCTTCAACCTTTCTTCCATTTCGCTCATCTTCAGCTCTGGGCAAACAAACATTTCTCCATCCTCTTTGACAAAGTGCCGGTTCAAAGACCAGCTGTACGGGCGCATCTCAGGCCTTTTGTACCTCTTTCCAAAGAAATTGAGGTCATCTTTTCTTTAAACGCTTCAGTCTTATCGTACGCTTTGTCTTCTTTTGTCACGACATACCCTAGGCCTCGCTTATTCCTCTTGGCTTCTGGCATCACAAGCTGACACGGTCCCTGTTGACGCTTCCCTAGCCCCAGGCCCGGGATGTAGCTCATGCCTCTCATCATTTTTAGTACAGGAGGGATCTTGTCGGAGGAGTTTGTCAAATCTATAGTGCAGACCAGCCCTTTATGCTTCTCAATCGTAAAACCACTAAGATTCATGTTTTCCTGGTCGAGTTTGATTTCCATCACTGGCAAGGTATTAGTGCTGGTTTCCCCAATCGTGACGCTATCACCATAAATGGTCGTCAGGACTCCGTCTTGTACAAACTTTAGACATTGGTGGAGAGTGGAGGCTACGGTTCCGATTTCATGAATCCACGGTCTGCCCAATAATGCCGAGAATGTAACTGGAATATCGATAACTTGGAAATCTACCATCATCTCCTTGCCCCCAAACATCAGATTCAGAGAGACTATTCCCAATACTGCCCTAGACGTGGAATCGTAGGCCTTTATGGTTTGATTGGATGGTTTAAGGTTCTGTACATTAATGTCCAACATACTCATCATTTTAGCAGGGAGCACATTCATAGCCGACCCATTGTCTACCAACACGTGGGGAATCCGCCGTCCTTCCAGGGGCACTGTGATGTGTAGGGACTCATTATGCTTCACACCATAAGCAGGCAGGTCAAGATCTGTAAAAGTAATAATGTTCCCATATTGCGTAGTTCTAATTAGCTGACAGGCTTCGTCTGGGGTGGCATTGACAGATACTTTTGTTTTGGACAAAGCTTCTTCTAATTTCAGTTTGTGAGGGTAGGAGGATGTGAGTAGAGACCATAAGGAGATATCAGCTTGGGTTCTCTTCAGTTGTGTCAAGATTGGATCTTCCTAAACTTCTTCATCTCTTGTCGATTTGTATGGATTCTGAGAGGACTGGGGATTCGCGACTCCAACTGCTTTACCTTTCCCGGATGGATCTACATTATCTTCTCCCAACATTCTCCCTGACCGAGTCAACAAATTAACTTCTTGATCTTTCTCAACCACAAAATCCTTACTGGCCTCCTTGAGCTCTGCTAGCGTAATCGGAACAGGACGAGTGCTATATGGCCATGTCGCCTGCCTTATCTCATTTATGGACAATGGCGCCTCTATATTAGCCGCTATCCTGAGTTCCTCTAGAGAGATGGGGGAATCTCTAGGAACCATGGAGGATATAGTGTTGGCAACCACATGCTCTTCATAATTGTTATAATCAGCAGTATTATTCAAACCATACAGATCATCAAGATACAAAACATAGCAGAAATTATCTTTCATTTCACCAGAACAAGAAATTACATTAGTCACATTCTTATTACAATCATCATTAACATCTCCATCTACGGACTCCCCAAATTCTATTACATTAACAAAATAGTCTTCGCCAAAATCCATGAGATTCACGGTGTTGTTAGGCAGAGGGTTACTGACAACATAAGGACGAGGGGACTTTTCAATCTTCTTTTCATCTACAAGCCCTTAAATAATCCTTTTGAGGGTGAGGCAAGTGTTGGTGGTATGTCCCGGGAACTGATGGAACCGACAATACTTGCTCGTGTCAAGGTTGGGATTAGGACTAGCAGGCCTGTAATTCTCCAATGGCTTTATCATACTGGTCCTGAGCAATCCATTGTAGACCTCCTCTGTAGTCATACCCAAATCATCAAATTTTCTTTGTTGCCTTGGCTGGAATCTTCCACCATTAGAACCATTATTACTCCCTCCTTGCAGGTTGTTGACAATGTTGTCCTTAACTACTTCTCTTCCTTTCAGTGTTGTGGCGGAGACTGGATTTGCTGTCCGGTATCTGAATCTTCCGCTCCCATTACTTCCACTAGCATTCATACTTGGAGTTTGATTAAAAAGTCTATTCTCACTGCGAGCACCCATACCGACCATTTCTCGCAAATCCGGATACCAACCTTTCCCGATGGCTTCCCTGAGTACTGGCTTCACGCACGACAAGAAAATATCCTTCTGATCCTGAAGAGGGATGGGCTCTGACAATTCATTAAGCTTAGCATTCCACCGCTTATAGAATTCTGTAATTGACTCATCAGCCTTCTGGATAGTTCCCACTAAATCATCTCGGGTGGTACGCCACTCCAAATTGCCTCTATATTTCTCCAAAAAGGTCTCCGTAATCTGGCTCCAAGTGGAGCGGCATTCTTGTTTCAGATCCAAAAACCATGTGAGCGCTGGTCCTTTCAAAGTCAAATGAAAGTGGGATGCCATAAACTCGGGCGTGCAGCCCATCGCTCCCATTGTCATAACATAAGTATCCACATGAGTTTTCAGACAAGCAGTACCATCGAAATCCATTTTCGGCATCTTGAATTTGTGAGGCAAAGGCGTTACTTGGGCTGGATCCACAACCTTGAGACCACTAGACCCTACAGTCAGTCTTTCCATTTGCTGTTGCATCTGCTTCAATAAGGCCGTTACTTCCGGAGTTAAACCTGGAATCTGGGGGATAGCAGGAGCTACTGTTGAAGAAGGCACTGGGAACTCCGAAGTAGCTCTAATGGGCAAAGATGCTGGTGGGAGACCAAAGGTATTGGGGATACCAATATTACTATCCAACAAACTAACAGAGCTGGGAATCCTGTTCCCGTACATATCATAGCCATTAAACTGCACACTGGGGTTCGTGGAACCGCATCGCGCCGATCGACCTCCAAATTGACCAAGAGTAGAGAATCCTGTACTGATGCATGGAGCGGAATACGGGAGTGGAACATATAAATGCTGAGTAAGGGGAGAACATACTGCAGGCTGAGGAAAATTCCTTGAGCCGAGACTGCCATACCTCTAACACCGTCTTCGGGGCAAATCTGATTCCCTGAAAGCTGATACTGACCATTCTGCTTCACATTATACTGACCACCCTGATAGCCGTCGGGGTACACACTGAACTGGGGTTGGGAGTAACTGACTTGAAACTGAGACCCATACTGAACCTGTGGCATCGAGACATTAGGAGCCAGAGAGGAAGTGAGATTGAAGAAATTTGCAGGTTGACCACCACTCTTGCTAAGACCTTGCTAAAAAACTAGATTATATGCTTGAGAGGAGGGTGGAGGAAACCTTCCTTGGGCGCTCACAATCATTCCAGGAGATGACATTGGCTCGGGACGTGGGGCATAGCTTGTGGGGGGAGGCATAGCATTGTAACTGAGTGGAGCTGGCTGGGCAGGAGAAGCGGATCCAATCTCGTTATTGCCCTCTTCAGTAATTTCCTCATAAGAACCATCTTCTCTATGGAGCATTGCTATTCCCCGGGCCCTCATGGCCTCAACAAAGCGGTTATGAGCTTCTTCTTCTCGGATTTTGGCATTCTGAGCTGACAGGCGGGCCTCACGTTCTCTGGCCAAAGCGGCTTCCAAACTGATCCTTAACTCATCAGTAGACAAATCGTTCAAGCTTGGTTGACTCAACGGACACGAACCTCTAACAGATTGAGCGGTAAACATATCTCCATTCCCTTCCATGTCTGATTCTGCACTGACTAAAGCTTCGGAAACTGTTTGAACTTCTTTGACAACCCTAACCAAACGAGGTCCCGGTACAGACGATCGACTCCAACTCGCCGTAGCTGCAGGGGTATATACGGGTTTATGAGGTAGGGAAAGAAGAGGAAATACGGGAGAGGAAGAAGAAAAAGGAGATAACAGACTTGCGCAAACAATTTATTTATCTTTAAGTATAAATCGGTGATTTAAATCCTAGGAACGGTTGGGAAAGGCTAACCCTTTATTTACGTACACTACACCTTCGGGAAGCCTAGGGACACAACGTTCAAATTACATTAAATGTTTTGCATTTGAAATTAATAATAAGTAATGATACCTAAGCAAAACCTAACACGACGTGGGACTGACGAGTAGCCCCAATTTCTAGGGAAATTTGGGCAGCATAACGGGTATTCTCGGGGAATTTCCAAGAAAAATCCGACATGACCTCTCGTTGGTGCATGGTGACAATGCGGCATGATCTCTCGTTTAGGACATGTCACGGGGGTGACATGTCCTCACGTGAAACCATGTTGCATTGGCAACATGCCCACAAGGTGCGAGGTTTTGGGGAAGGTAAAAGGACTTATTAGAAATTTCGAAAACAATTCATTTTGGTGTAATTAAAACGTTGTATCAAAAACCAACCGCGGGTAAGGTTTAAGTGTGGTGCCACCTATAATGCACTAGGGGGATGGGTTTGACATTAGGCGCTCAAACGTAGGCGAATATTATCATCGTCCGCGATGCCGTCAATCGCACCCGAGGGTTCTAAAGCTATGTGATGTAGTGTGCGGATGACTATATTCTTTTATTTACAAAAAACAAAATTTTCTATTTATTTATTTATTTTTTTAAAAAAAAACACACACACTCTCACAGGGAAGAAAAAAGGAATAACAATCAGCTGAGCAAATCTTTTGATTCAAGGGACTGCCCTCAAATCAGAACCTGAAACCTGTTCAGTGACTCTTCCTGTCGCGTGACACAGAACAGCATGGACCAAAGCTGTCGCACGACCAAGAGAGTCACTGAACCAGAGCCCCTGCAAAACTGAGATTAGCCCCTGCCTTTCCTTGGCAAGGGACAAAACAAACCAAATATACAAACAAACAAAGCCCCAAGAAACAACAAAAATCATACAAGTTGTAAGATCTAATAAAATGCATGTATCGCGCAAGATTATCAAGGATGCACATAAGATAAATATATTAGATGTCTAAGAATATGAAAGTTTGACTCTCTTATTTTGAAAAAATAGGTTTTCAAAAACATCTATCCCCAGCGGAGTCGCCACTGAATGTGCGCTCGCCCGAAAAAATTTTGTTTTCTCGGTTTAAAAATGAAAAAGAAAGGAGTCGCCACGTCATGCTTTTGGAGGTGCACATTGAAAAACCTTTTGAAAGAGAACGGGTTCAGGGGTCAGGTTACGTGTTGGAAAGAACCGAGAGTTCACCCAACATGCCTCGTCCATAGACGAGTCTTTCTAATTTAGATATCCAAATAATTCAAATAAATGTGCAAACGATGATAATAGACAAGTGCAATAAACATGAATTTTATTGAATATGAAAGATCATTACAACTTGTAGACCAATTATTCGGGAGGCCACATCCCTTTATAGCAATAAGAACAGATTACAAAGGAAATCAGGTCCTCTACAAAGGACCATATCTGTTGCGTGACACAGGACTCCTCATGTCCAAATGTGTCGCGTGACACCAATGGTCACCTTGCAGAGACTCACAATGAACAAATCACAGAATCTCTAGATGAACACGAAATGAAATTACAAGTCAGATCCAAGCACTAAACAACATAATCATAAAACTACATGCTAAGATAACTAACTAAAACAACTTACAACTGAAACATGGTCCCTGCAGATGGTCACAAAATGTCGCGTGACACAGAACTCCTCATGTCCATATGTGTCGCGTGACACAGAGTTACCATCTGCAGGTACCTCACAAAACTGAGATGCAGATCCAACAGATGCACAACAATTATACCAGAATCAATAAGAACAACATGAATTAGATACGAATCGATCAAAGGAGTGTGGATATGGGAGATCCACACTCCCTTGACATCCAAATTGCAAATCTAAGTAGATCACATCATAAGCAAGCAATTGGACTCAAGTATAAACGATTTAAACAGAGAGATTGCAGTTGCCACTTGATAATTTGAGGCAGATGGAGCCTGATTATCAAGTGGAGAAGAAGGAAACAACAATTAAGCAAAATGGAAGAGAGAGAGAGAGAGAGAGAGAGAGAGAGTTACCCTTGTAGTCCTCAACTTCTACACCAAGTTAGGTGTAAAAGCCTTCGATTCAGCTTCTGGAATAGAAATCTAGGCACGGACTGAGATCTGAATTGGAATCTCTAAAGTGTTTGAGGAAGTAGGGAAGGAATTGGGTTGAGGAGAGGTGAGAGGTAAGGGAATTGGAGGGGAATTGGGTAGTTTTGGTGAGGAAGGAGGAGAGAGAGAGTTTTCTGGAGCAATTTGTGCAGAGTTACGTTAGGGGGCTCGAATTGGGATCCAAAACTAAGAGGGGTAGGGTCTTATTTATAGCTGCAGTCTATGGTAACCTTATGTCGCACGGCATAACGTATCCACTTTCTATGCCTCGACTTGTCGCGTTACACAAGGTGACCATAACCGTTTTTGGTGCCAAATCTGATTCTGGAACCTTCTTGGATAATACCTAAAAAGTCCAAAACAGATTTATTCCTTTTAGGTCCTTTATCCTGAGCAAAGTACAAAAAAGTACTTCCTTCACGAGAAACTTATGAAATGCTTTCGGAAGTCTCGGGATGGACCGGGAATTTACCAAAACGCCCCTAAATGCAATTTTATCAAATTAAAATGCATCTGAAAAGGTCGCGAATTGGATTGGCGTACTTACAACAGGCTTCACCATCTTATAATCGAAGGTGATTCGGGTCTTCCCGGTGAACTTATCCCTAGCCTCTCCCCTCCAGCGCCCCATAGCCGGGAAGGCTACCTGGAGAAGCGGTCCCCCAGATAAATAATGTCACAGGTCAAGCCTGTCAGCCACCTCCTCTGCCGGGTCACCACCACGGCATCCCCCATCAAAGCCTCCGGATACCTCCCCCAGGGATAGAAGTCCACCCCCTCATGACCGTCCCTGTTGATGACAGGCTTCACCATCTTATAATCGAAGGTGATTCGGGTCTTCCCGGTGAACTTATCCCTAGCCTCTCCCCTCCAGCGCACCATAGCATGGAAGGTAGCCGGATCACTCTGTTGGTTCCAAGGAAAGAACCCAATCACCTCCCAGAACCAGACCTGCATGTCAAAAACATAAGGGTCATTTCTCTCATAAAATCTCAAGACAAAAAAGTAAAAGAAAGAAAAGAAAATGAGAGTACCTCCAAAGCAAAAGAAAAGCAGTCCATAGAAGCAGCCTTATTCTGGCTGTACAAGTCCAAAGAAAAGTAAAGCTCAGCCAATCCAGCCTCGCCCCAAGAGACCTCCCCAACCACATCCAAGTCCTCCAAAGAGTCAAGCAGGCAAATCATCGCCAATGTCCCAGAGTTAGCGACAATGATGACAGACAGCATCAACCACAAGAAAGCTCTCGCGAGCTGGTGGGCAGTCACCTCACTGGCTGTAAACTCCTCCATGCACCTCAGAATATCAACCTCAACAAACCTCATCTCCATCCCTAGTCCCTTCGGACGGAGGTCAAAACCCACCAAAGCTCTGAACTCGGCCTTAGAAATTTGATCCCTCTAGGTCACAAGCCTATCAGTGAATCTTAAACCGGTAATGGCAGTAAAGTCGGCAGGAGTCACCGTGATCTCTCCCTAGCCTAGATGAAAGATGTGAGTGGTGTCCCACCAAAAATCTGAAAGGGCCTTGACCAGCCCCTTGCTCTTAGAGGTCACAAGAATGCCTCGGCTGATAGCCTTGACAAAGGAATGGAGGCCAGTCGCCACCACCAGCTGTTTAGGATTCACGCCATCCTTCTCGAAGTTGGGCATTCTGTCCCACAACTTCACCGCCACCTCAGCGGGTCCCCTCAACTTGCTCTCCTGTAGGAAAACACAGCAAAAGCCTGTTAGTCCATCATTTTTATCTCAAAAGCATGCATATATTCATAAAAAAGTGCACATGTTGTCAAAGAAAGCATTCATAAGAGATTTCTAGCATCATTTTTCTAGAACACGTGTCTTTCATCATTTGAAACACGTCATCCCGAGCACATGCTCTCCCAAACACAAAAAATCCAATTTTCACAAAATTCTTTGCACATAAGTTTTAATTTTTCAAGATGGCATGCATGAATCCTTTTCATCGTCCAAAATCTTGTTTTCCCATCCATGATCAGAAGTTGACCTAGTTCTAGCACATTCAAGAACTCCGTCACATTTTAGGCATTATTTTTCTCAGTTTATTTTCAAAAATGAGTCATTCTCATATTTTTCTCAAATAAATTGCACATGCATGTTTATTTATGTCCATAGCCTCATATGTTAATTATCAAATCCCTAAAAGCGTCAATAAAATCGCAAGAAAAATCCAAAAATTCCCAAAAAATTGGGTCAAGCCCTAAATCAATCAAAAATCAACCAAAATTGGCGAAATCAAGCAAATCAAGATTGCTTACCCTAATCGATTGAGGTTTCATCGATTTGTGCTCCCTCTTGCCGGGATAGAACTCGAAAGTAGGCGTCATGAAGTCATACTTCTGCTCGGTCCTAACGAATTCCCTTTGCCTCCTCCTCGCGGCTTGCGACAAGTTTCTATGCGCTTGCCGAGGCAAGATGTTCCTTCCTTGATCCATCGTGAGCTATAGAAGCTAGAGATTTGAAATTTTTTGATCTCTCTTTCTCCCTTCTCTTCTCTCTCTTCAACAGAAACAACAAACAAAGGCGCCACCGCCCGTTCTTCTACTGTTTAAATGAATCTGGTGAAATCAGGTTTAAAGCCGGACGGCTTCTTTTTCCCCATCTCATGTCGGGTGGCTTCATTCGCTCTGAGCTGAATTTACACTTTTGCCCGTGGACTTCCAATTAGGCAAATAATTCCCGTTATCTCCTAACGGAGTAACGTTGTTTCCCTAAAAAAAATCTTTGTTATCTCTAAATAGAATAATGTTTTCTCTCAAAACACCTCCATTACTTCCATTATAACGGAATAACGTAAGGTGACAACCTCCGAATTGTCAAATTTCAACTTTAGCTACCTCTATCTCCTCGATAGCGAAGTACGCTTTGGTTCTTCCAACTTTAGCTACCTCTATCTCCTTGATAGAGAAGTACGCTCTAGTTTTTCCAACTTTAGCTACCTCTATCTCCTCGATAGCGAAGTATGCTTTAGTTTTTCCAACTTTAGCTACCTCTATCTCCTCAATAGCAAAGTACACTTTAGTTTTTTCCAACTTTAGCTACCTCTATCTCCTCGATAGCGAAGTACACTTTAGTTATTCCAACTTTAGCTACCTCTATCTCCTCGATAGCGAAGTACGCTTTAGTTTTTCCAACTTTAGCTACCTCTATCTCCTCGATAGCGAAGTACGCTTTAGTTTTTCCAACTTTAGCTACCTTTATATCCTCGATAGCGAAGTACGCTTTAGTTTCTCCAACTTTAGCTACCTCTATCTCCTCGATAGCGAAGTACGGTTTAGTTTCTCCAACTTTAGCTACCTCTATCTCCTCGATAGCGATGTACGCTTTAGTTTATTCCAACTTTAGCTACCTCTATCTCCTCGATAGCGAAGTACGCTTTAGTTTTTCCAACTTTAGCTACCTCTATCTCCTCGATAGCGAAGTATGCTTTAGTTTTTCCCAACTTTAGCTACCTCTATCTCCTCGATAGTGAAGTACGCTTTAGTTTTTTCCAACTTTAGCTACCTCTATCTCCTCGATAGCCACGTAAGCTTTAGTTTCTTAAGGTGACTCCTCCATTGATCATCAAAATCTCAAGGATCCTAGACCTGTTCCTAACTATCTAGTGAGACTTGAACTACGACCAAGGCTTAATTCCTCCGGGATACGTAGGTAGCCTTTCATAAAGGTCCAGCCATCTGACCACATTCGTCACCCTTTTCATTCATCACTCCTCAGTGGTGTATGAGCCTTTTATAAAGGTCCAGCCATCCGACCACATTGGTCACCCCTTTCATTCATCACTCTTCAGTGATGCATGAGCCTTTCATAAAGGTCCAGCCATCCGACCACATTGGTCAGCCCTTTCATTCATCACTCCTCAATAATGCATGAGCCTTTCATAAAGGTCCAGCTATCCGACCACTCCCTTCATTTGGCATATCCCTAGTAGGATCAGCCATTTGACCTCCTAGGTCACTTTCTTTCCATATTCCCAGCAAGGGACCAGTCTCTCTTCGCTATTCCCCAGTGGATTCTGAACTACGATCATGGCTTAATTCCCCCGGGATACGTAGGTAGCCTACTTTAGGTTAAGCCAATTCGTCACATATGACCCTCTTTCCCCAGTGGATTCCGAACTACGATCATGGCTTGATTCCTCCGGGATACGTAGGTAGCCTTCCAAAGGTTCAGCCACTCGACCTCCTTGGTCACCCAATCCCAATCCATCTCGGCAGTTCCCCAGATTGGATCCTTTTTATCGACAACCCCACTTGCCCTACAAGTGTCGTTGCTGAGGGGCTTCTGTAAGTACCCAAATCTGGCTCATGCCTTCCGGTTAAGTTTCCCGGCAATTCCCCGAACTTTCCTAAAGTTCAGGGGCAATTCTGGAACTTTTCCAAACTGCTTAAAGGGGGAAGGACCTGCTAGGAATTAAAATTCCAAGCAGTCCCTCGCTGGAATGAAGCTTCCAGCTGCCACCTTGCATGAATCTAGAAGCAGGCCGAGTCATCGACGGATAACGCCGGACGGCTTCTTTTGCCAGAGGTTAATGCCGCACGGCTTCATTAGGAAACACAAATCAGCCTATAAATAGAGGCTTCCTCTACCCATTTTAAGAAGGATTTTCAGGCATTGTTACTCTACCAAAATTACTCCACGAAATTACAGAAACTAAAACTCCCAAAAAGCCACCTCCCTCCTCCATAAAATCCATCCAAAACTCTTCCTACATTAGGAAAAATCCCAAGGGAGATAGAGAAAACCACCATTGGTAATCTCTCCATCCTTTCTCCTTGAAATACCTTTATTATATTGTTATATTCATTACTTATCATTTGCTTTGCCTTTACTTGTCTTTAAATTTGATATATTGATATAAAGATCCTATCTTTGTCATGTAAACGTTATCTTTCCCTTCCCCCTAACACAAATGATTCATGGGGAATCCCTTCCCAAGGATGAACAAGGATCCACACCTGACTTGTTCTAGGGAAGATTCATCACATGATGATGTGAAATAGTCCCATTTTATTACATAAAAATGCAATCTTTACTCTTATAATGCCTCCCCCTTCCCTTGACCTTGCTTCCAAGGATTGTCAACCTCATAAGGTTCTTAAAGGACATAGGAAAGCCTCAAAGGTCTTCCCTTTACATTCATAGCTTTAGTTCTCATAATTTTCATTACATTTATTTCATAAAAATGCAATCTTTACTTTCCAAAGTCATTCCCCCATGTCCCTTTAGGTTAGATCACTCTCCAAGGATTGTCTAGTGACCTTCTTAAGGCACGAAATACATAGGACGAGTATAAAGATCCAATCTTTATACCCCCCCTAGTCCCTTTGGTACTTGAAGCATCCCGTGGTGTGGATTGGTGTAAAGGTCTCATCTTTACATCGTTTCCGCCACTAAAATGCCATAGTCGAACTCCCTTTAGAAGCGAATGAATCTTAGCCCCTACATCTCCGATCATCACTTGAGACGAGCATAAATGTCCCTACTAAGCTCAAATCATTTCAAGATGTAGGATTGATGGGCAAGGACTCTTCCTTTCTAAAGAGCCTCACTCTTGGACTATAAAAGGTGTCCCTCTCTATCGATCACATAAAGACCTAGTCCCGAAGAACGTTGGTTTAAGATACACTAAGACTTTTAAGCCTAATATGGTTGATTATTCCAACGGAAGGGTAAAAAGGTCACTTAATGATGATCATAAGTCCAAGATGAGCACGGGATCAAAATCCCGAACACATCAAATCTAGGGAATCCCGAGCGATAACCAACTCAAATGGTTTATACGTCCGAAAGATAACTTGGCACATTCCCTCCCCTTTTCAAATCACATCTCACACATGAACACACAAAATAAGCACAAAAATAGATTCTAGGAAGACTTGCCTTTGGCAAGGCTCCTTGGATGAACGCCAAACGTTCTTCCCAAGGAGTAACTTAACCTCCGGACCCTATTCCTTTTTTTCAAAGTTTTGAGGAAATCAAAATGGCGTGGCGACTCCATTTTTCAATAAACTGGTGTCTTCAAACTGAGGTGAAACGGTGACCCTATAAAAAACGGTTTGATCCACGATGGGCCCACATTCACAAAAGGAGAGTGATAAAAACCAGATCTGAGTTGAAAATTTAAATAACCTTGTCAGATGATGTCCTTGTCCGGGCGAATGACATTGCAGCCTCAATCTCATCCACGCGGATAAGATTGTCACCCAGTCAAAAAATTTCTGACAGTAGTAAAAACGAATGTCCCCAAATGAGGAAATATTTCCCCAAACAGCCAAGCAGCAGAAAGTTGTCCATTCCCCATTTTTTCATCCAAAATCCCAACAAAGATTCCATTCAAAATCCCCCATAAATCACCAAACCGGGCTCATGCAACTAACATTCAGTACATAATTAACAAAACAAAAATACAAAAAAATAGTGAAATAAAATATATTAACCTAGTTATTACATCCCAAAATAGAAAAAAACAATGTGCATAAAATGTATATATGTTTTCTCTCTCTCTTCCCTAACAGGTATAGTCACTCAGAATCGCTGTCCGAATCACGAACGGGATCTTCCTCCCTGGCAATCCCCTTGCCACGCCTTCGCACCCTCCGTTGAGCCGTGCTCGGTCCCTCTGCAGCTGCCTCTGGGAAAGCCATCCCCGGATCTACGTTGTCCTGCTCAGCATCAGAGTAGGTGTCCTCAGGATCAGCAGGCATGCCTCGGTACGGCACCCCGATATCGGCGAAGAAGTCGTATCCAAAGGAGAAGGCGTCAGAAATCTGGCCGTACATCCCCTGAGTCTGCAAGGGAGTCCCATAATCTCCCTGCGACTCAAAGGAGCCGTAACCCCCGCGATGCGAAGAGGAGCCCTCCCCAGCCCCGCTCTGTACGTAGCTAGGCCCCTCCATGCCCCCGAAGATGATATGGTCCCGGGAAAGCTCCACACTCCTGTCCATGTAGGGAGAAGGAGAAATGTCCACCGACTCTCTGGGTTGAGTACGAGGAGTCTCCATATACCTCCTTCCCGGCATAGGCCCGCTGGCAGGAATAGGCGACCTCTCTCTCGCAGAGACACTAGGCGCTAGTCTCGATACCATTTCGAAACCCCGAGCATTCCCCCACTTCACGAGGTTGCGAATGAACCTGTTAGCCCTGATGACCTGGCGCAGAAGCCGATCCACAACCAGGGACGAGTACTACAAAGAAGAAACGAAAGCATCAAAAAACACTCGAAGCAATGACGAAATAAGTACAAAGGCTAAATAATCAGAACGTGATCAACACATACCTGAGCATTCGGTCGAGGCCGGAAAGCTCGTGGTGTCACCTCTGGGATGGGTATCTGCGCCCTCATCTTAACCCCCTCCTTGGTATACGAGAAGTCAGCTCGAGGGATCCTCACAACCGAACTCCCTTCCCTCGCCAACACCTGAGGTGTCCTCAGCCTGTGCCCCACGAACGCTAGATAAGGCTCCTGAGTGACATACTCCAGGGCGGGTCGCCCACCCCTAAACCACAGCCAGTTCGCCGACCCTTCCCGGGGATACATCATGTCAGCCGGAGGCTCAGCCGGAGGCTTAGCCGGCGCCAAAGCATCCATCCCTAAACCGTGCTACCTCGTCACCCTCTCCCCCAAATAATAGACATCGCAGGTGAGTCCTCACAAGATACACCTCTGCCTCGTCCAGTGCTCGGTATCGCCCAGCTGATCAACCTCAAACCGATCCCAAGGGTAAAAATTAACCCTATCACTGGTCTCCGCCGTCAAAAATGGTACCATGTCATTGTACCTCACCTTCTTCCTAGTCCTGCTAGTCCTCTTCACCCGGGCATCCTTCATCCACCAAAGCATAGCCGGGTATGCAAAAGCCTCCTTCGGGATGTGGTCCCACAGGGCACACCTAAAGATCTCCAAAGCCCAGACCTGCATCCGACAAAGGAGACCCATCAATACCAAACGTGCATACACAATATGTACAAGGGATAAAATAGAAAAAGAAGAGAGTATACCTCTAGTAGGAACTCAAAGCAGGTCAGGGAGGTGGACGCCTTCCTGCTATATCTATCCAAAGCGAAGTACAACTCCGCCAGTCCTGCCTCTCCCCAGGCATACTCATCTATCCTATCAATATCCGCCAAGGACCCCAGTAAGGCGAACATAGCTCTGCCCTCAGCGTGCCCAAGCAAAGTGCTAGAAAGGGCGAACCACAAGAAGCAGTGAGCGATCTGCTCAGCCGAGATGGTCTGGTCCCCCCTCTCATATCAAGCTATACTCTCGGTCAACTTCGCATCCACCACGGAATACTCCATGCCCATTCCCTTCCTCGGCACGAGAACAATCCCTAGCAGATCCATCAGCTCAGTGTCCGTGTACCCATCGTGCCACTCCAAGCTAAGCCCCTTGAAGGACAGGCCAGTGATAGCGGCATAATCAGTGGAGGTCATGATAGCCTCCCCCCAAAATAAGTGGAACGTGTGGGTAACATCCCACCAGTGCTCAATCAGCGCCAAATAGAGCCCCTTGCTCTTATGCAACCCAGCCACTCCTCTCAAGTATTCAATGAAACCATAAAGGTTAGAAGCCACCACGAGCTGGCAAGGACTCCGCTGACCCACCCTACCACCTGTGGGCAGGGCATTCCAAAGCCTGACGACTGCCTCCACGGACCCCCGCATCTTTAGCTTATCCAACTTGCTCTGGATGACACCCGCTCTCCCCTGAAAGTAAACACAGCGCAAGTATGTCATCAAAATTGCAAATATAACACAAACACAAAAACAAAAAAGAAAGAAATAAACTCCGTCCTATTTTCGGACCCATTTTTCTACATGCATCTTTTCTCACATTCAGTCATCATGTTATCAAGCATGCATTTACAAAAGCAAATTTTCATCAAATATCTCTTTTGAAAGAGTCCGTCCCAAATTTGGCAAATTTGTACCCATTTTACAAAAACAAATTTTCATCATAAAAAATCTCTCATGAAAGAGTCCGTTCCAAATTCGGCAAATTTGTACCCATTTTACATTTACAAAACAAATTTTCATCATCAAAAATCTCTTATGAAAGAGTCCGTCCCAAATTCGACAAATTTGTACCCATTTTACATTTACAAAAATAAATTTTCATCATAAAAAATCTCTTATGAAAGAGCCCGTTCTAAATTCGGCAAATTCGTAACCATTTTACATTTACAAAACAAATTTTCATCATCAAAAATCTCTTATGAAATAGTCCGTTCCAAATTCGGTAAATTTGTACCCATTTTACATTTAAAAACAAGATTTCATCCAAATCTCTTATAAAAGAGTCCGTCTAAAATTCGGCAAATTTGTACCCACTTTATTTTCATATTATGCAAACTACCCATGTTTTTTACAAACAAATTACATATTCCTACTACCCATGCCTTCAAATAAACATATGCATCATCAATTTCATATTTCAACGGCAAAATCAACAAAAGCCCCAAATTTTGGCATTCAAGTCCTAAATCTAGCATGAACCAATTTTGATAAAAAAATCAATAAAATCGACAAAATTGAGTGTCATACCATGCGAAGATCCTCATCGGTGGCCCAATGTTGCCACATATCCGGGTAAAACTCCTCGTTCACCGATTGCGAGACCGTGTAGTGGCGGTGCATCCTCACCAATTCAAGCCTCTTCTCTGTGGCCTCTCTACTCACCAGACCTCGGCGGACTACATTAGCTCCTTCCCTTCGCTCCATAGCCTCGATTTTGAAGGTTTTCGCGGAGATTTTGGACAACAATGGAGTTTTCTCTCTCTTTTCTCTATCTTTCTCTCGACACTTGCAGTTTGAAAGAATGAAGAAGACAGGTACGACGCCTCTGTTTTAAAACCTGTCGCCCTGCTGATCTGGTCCGCGCGGATAAGATTGCAGGGCGAAATCCCTGTTTTGCCCTTCTAATTCCTGGCACTCTGTACTCAGACCCCCAGCTTAACAGAAAGTTAACAGGAGTTAGCTTCTTCACCCAAAACTTAACGGAAGCCCATTCCCTTCCATTTTTTCAACCCCGGCCTTCAACGTAAGCCCGACCTCTTAAACAAAACTTAACGGAATCCCATTCCCTTCCTCATTTTCAACCCCGGTCGTCATCGTGAGCCCGTACAAAAAATACATACCCCCAGCAGATAAACCCCGACAGTCATCGTAAGCCCAAAGTTTTCCCCAACTAAGCAAACAAAGCAACGTCTTCGTTAGTCGAGTTATCTTCAGCAACGCCTCCGTTAGTCGAGTCCGTCTTCGGCAACCCCTCTGTTAGTCGAGTCCGTCTTCGGCAATGCCTCCGTTAGTCGAGTTATCTTCGGCAATGCCTCCGTTAGTCGAGTCCGTCTTCGGCAACGCCTCCGTTAGTCGAGTTATCTTCGGCAATGCCTCTGTTAGTCGAGTCCGTCTTCGGCAACGCCTCTGTTAGTCGAGTCCGTCTTCGGCAACGCCTCCGTTAGTCGAGTTATCTTCGGCAATGCCTCCGTTAGTCGAGTCCGTCTTCGGCAACGCCTCCGTTAGTCGAGTTATCTTCGGCAACGCCTCCGTTAGTCGAGTCCGTCTTCGGCAAAGCCTCCGTTAGTCGAGTCTACCTTCGGCAACGCCTCCGTTAGTCGAGTCCGTCTTCGGCAATGCCTCCGTTAGTCGAGTTATCTTCGAAAATGCCTCCGTTAGATGAGTTATCTTTGGCAACGCCTCCGTTAGTCGAGTCCGTCTTCGGATACACCACCGTTAGTCGAGTTATCTTCAGAAACGCCTCTGTTAGTCGAGTTATCTTCGAAAATGGCCCAGTTGGTCGAGTTTAACTTCGACAACGCCTCCGTTATTCGAGCTATCTTCGGCAATGCCTCCGTTAGTCGAGCTATCTTCAGCAACGCCTCCGTTAGTCGAGTTATCTTCGGCAATGCCTCCGCTAGTCGAGTTTATCTTCAAAAACACCTCTGTTAGTTGAGTTATCTTCGGCAACGCCTCCGTTAGTCGAGTCTACCTTCGGCAACGCCGCCGTTAGTCGAGTTATCTTCGGCAACGCCTCCGTTAGTCAAGTTTATCTTCGGCAATGCCTCCGTTAGTCGAGTTTATTTTCGGCAACGCCTCCGTTAGTCGAGTTATCTTCGGCAATGCCTCCGTTAGTCGAGTTACCTTCGACAACGCCTTTGTTAGTCGAGTTTATCTTCGACAACGCCTTCGTTATTCGAGTTATCTTCGGCAACGCCTCCGTTAGTCGAGTCTACCTTCGACAACACCTCCGTTAGTCGAGTTATCTTCGATAACGCCTCCGTTAGTCGAGTTTATCTTTGGCAACGCCTTCGTTAGTCGAGTTACCTTCGGCAACGCCTCCGTTAGTCGAGTTTATTTTCGGCAACGCCTCCGTTAGTCGAGTTATCTTCGGCAACGCCTCCTTTAGTCGAGTTTATCTTTGGAAACCCCTCCGTTAGTCGAGTTATCTTCGGCAATGCCTCCGTTATTCGAGTTACCTTCGGCAACGAAAATGCAGTGGGAGGTCCATTCGTTTGACCACTCCTTTCCCCCGCAAGACCTGAACTACGATCGGCTTGATTCCCACCTGGGATACGTAGGAATCGTTTAAAAAGGTCCTGCCATCCGACTGTCTCGGTCACCTCCTCATCCATCTAGGTAAAATTTTGCCAGATTGGGATCCTCAATTCATCGATGACCCGACTTTCCCTGGAAGTACCGTCACCGAGGGGCTACTGTAAGTGCCCCAATCTGGGTCCTTAATATTCCGTCAGCCCAAATTAATGATTTATAATCATTAAGGGACATTTTGGGTATTATTTTGACAATTTGAATGAGGAAAGACCTCTTAGGAATAAAAAAATGGGCAAATACCTCGCTGGAAATATGTCATTCCCAATAAAAAAGAATATTGACCATTTGCAAACAGCCAAAACAGCTTTCTGCAACAACCAGGTACGCTGTTGATCCCATCCGCGCGGATAAGATTGTGCCTACAATCTCATCCATGCGGATAAGATTGTCACCCAGCCAACCTATAAATACAGCCCTTCTCCCTTAGTTTTAAGAAGCCAAAAAATACGAATTTCTACTGTTACTCTATCAAAATCCATTCTCAAACAGCCCTTTACACCACCACAACTCAAATTCAACACAAAATTCAACACCAAATCCACCCCAAAACCACTTCTAACCCTTTGAAACCTTCAAACTCTAAACACAAGTCCAAGAAATATTGGTAAAACCCTTGTTTTTCCTTACTCAAAACTCATTCATACATACATTTTTATCCATAAATGATATAGAGTGTTTTTTTTTTTTTACTTACTTGCTTGTTGTTTACTCCCCTTTCCCTCTTTGTCCCAAGGATCCAAGAGGATCTCCATGGAATTCATTTCCATAGATGTTCTTCTAGAGATCTACATTTTTACATTATGTACCTCCCTTATCCCTTTGTTTATATTAACTAGCTTTCACTTGGTACTTGCTTTTTTGACCTAAAGTATGGTCATCTTGGAGTCCATCTCCATAGATGACCACTTTAAATGGTCTATATCCTTTACTTCCTTGTAAATTCCCTATCCCTAGTCTAAGATGCTCACCATGGAACTCTTTCCTTGGATGAAAATCATCTAGACTCACAAAATAGGTCACACAAGATGTATGAGATACACTTGAGTATAGGTCTCAAGGATGGTCTTCTTATGACCACCTTAGAGATCTTCCTCTAAAGTTGATACATCTTGACCTAACTCTCTTGTTAAATTACTTTTCATGTCAAAATCCCCCTTGTCCCTAGCAAATGACATGTTTTCAAAGTCCTAATGTACCTCCGGGATGGCTTGGTTAAGTGGATTCATCACTTATGACCACTAATCAAAGTCTAGGGAAAGAGAGGACAAAACATGGATGCCAAAAATCCAAGTATTTCCTTTATTTTCTACTTTCAGTTACATTTCCAGTTAAGACCTGTAAATTCAGTTAAGTTTCTGGAAATTACAGTGACTATATTGAAAACTGTAAAAAATATTGACACTGCAGGCCCATCCGCGCGGATGAGATTACATTACAGTCTCATCCACGCTGATGACATTGTCATCTGCAAACAGTTTTCCAGTTTTCTGTTATTTTCCGTTTAATCACTGTTTTCAAACTTTTTTCCAGTCAAGTCCTTTGTGTTTCTCTTATTTCCAGAAAACCCCCTTTTTCAAAGTCCTTTTTCAAAACTCACACACACACACACAAAAGGTTTCAAGTGAGGAAGACTCGTCATACGAGGCATTCCGGGTGCACGTCAAACGTTCATCCCGGAGTGTAACGTGACCTCCGAACTCATTTTCTCTAATTTTAGGCATTTTTCAAAGTTTTGGCCCTTAAACTAAAAATGGCGTGGCGACTCCGTTGATTTTTCAAAGTCCGATAAAGATTTTTTCAAACTCCAAAAAAGTATTGTCGGGCTTAGGCGCAAAAAATGGGTACATCACACTAATACCCTCCGGCGTGATGATGAGATGTAGTGTTATGAGTTTATAAAACCGTATTGAAACGATGTAATCTCAAAATAGCAAATATGATATTACCTTTTCACGTAGTATGTTGTCTGGTATATATATTGGTTACATGAGATGATTATGAATCCCTTGGATCACGGAGATATTGTTGGAGTAACTGTCTCCGAGAATGTAGGAGGTGGTTACAAATGACGACGTGGGTAGACGCACGTGTTGTTTGGTCGAGTTCGCCTGAATGATCAAGGCCGGCCTAAATTTGTGTCTTGGTTAGGCAGAGATTGTACAAGGATGTGATCGTATGTCGGACAAAGCTAGGTCAGGACCAAGGAAGGTCGGACAATGAGCTTTGTCGACTGTTCTCCACTGATGGGCTGGTGGACTTGGGGCTACTTAATAGGCCCACTTCGTTTGATAGACCTTTGGGATATTGATTTGGACCTTGGGTAGGCCCGTTGGGCCTGGCCCATCACTTTTATTCCGTTCAGTGGCCCCCAACTTTCTAGGTCGACTTGTCGAGCAGGAAGTTATATAAAAATTTGGTGATGACTTACTTGGGACGATGATCGAAGGCTGGTTTGGTCATTGTAGACCGTTCTCGACGATTGACTTTTGACGATTGGATAAGCTGCCCTTAATGCGATGTAATATACATAATGTTACGAAATCTGGTGATTAGGCGTCTATATTGGTAAACGGCGTTTGCCTTAAATTTGGCCCACGTTCTAACAGTTGAACGGTTTTGTCCCCCAGCCTTTCCAATTCAGGTAAGGAGAAGGAACTCTACAAGGAAAAATTGTTTTACAGACGGCAAATTTCGTAGCTAAAATGAAGATTCTGTCACTAAATCGTATTTAGAGACGGATTTGTTCCGTAGCTATTCCGTGGGTGCAGGTTGATCGCTAAATTGGGCGTCACTGTTTTGTAGCTGTTTTACAGATAGATATGCCCGTCTCTAATTTAGAGACAGATATGTCCGTCTCTAAATTAGAGACAGATATGCACGTCAACGGATTAGCGACGGATTTTTCGTCTCTATTTAATTTGTCATTTTATTTTCGAACCATTTTAGCGACGGATATTTCCGTCACTAAATTGACATTTAAAAAAATTTATATATATATATATATTATATATATATATATATATATATATATATCCTAAATATTTTTATCAAAAATAAATTATAATGTCAATCAATTTAAATCAGTCACTTAACTTTTCTTATTCTCAAATCAGTCCCTTAAAAATTACAATAAGCCCAAACAACCAAGGCCAAAATCACAACAAACCAGGCCAACACACCAATGAGGCGGCCGCCTCACCCATGTCGAGGCTTGCTCCTCAATCCCAGTCGTTTGGCCCCACTTCTGCCCAAGATTATGCGGCCGCCTGGAGAGGAACGAAGCTGCCGCCTCAAGAACAGAAAAAATGCCCAGTTTTGTGCAAAGATAGGGACTTCGAAATTTCAAATAAAATCAAAATCAAAACCCTTCTCTTTAGATCTAAATTTCAGATGAAAATGTCAACTCAAAGGTCGTCGGAGAACGGGGAGTTTCGAATTTCCCAATCAAACCTAGAGCAAAGATTGAAAACACGAGCACTTATTTGTAGATCTGGAAGACGGCAATATGGAGGCGTCAATTTAGAACTATGATTAACAGCGAGGGTTTGTGGGGAAGGATGAAAGGGTGGGGTGGAATGGAATCGGAGAAAGTGGTAAAGGGGAAAGGTAGTCGGCCGATTGGTAGTCGCTGTTTACAGGACATACGACTGTGGAAGAAACGAGACTGAAAGAAGCGGTGGGGTGGGGGATGAGGCGGTGGTGGAGATGAGGAGATGAATATGGTGGACGGGGTTGCGGCTGTGGCTTGAAGAAGATGAATCAGATGAGTTTTATTTACAAAGAAGAAGAAGAAGAGATGAGGGTTTGAGAATGAAGAAAGAGAAATAGAGTGAGGGAGAGAGAGAGAGTTTAAGTGTAGATGTGTTTTATTTATAGAGAAGAAGAAGAAGAGAGGATGGTTTGAGAATGAAGAGAGAGAAATAGAGAGAGGGAGAGAGAGAGAGAGAATTTAAGTTTGGACCATTGATTTTCCATCAAATATCATGCATTTAATGGTCAAGATTGATTTTACTCATAATCTATGTGAACATTTTTGTTCCAATCACCTAATGCCACCTCATATGATTTCATTTGATTTACACCAAAAGTCTAAATAAACTACTCCATGATAACTAGAATAAATAATAATATCTAATATTAATTATTGACAAATAATTTTATTATCATTATTGATTATTATAATAATTAAATATTATAATTATAATACTTATTAATAATAATAATAGTTGAATATTATAATAATTAAAAATATAATATAATATTATCTAATAATAATTATTATATAATAAATAATAATATATCATAATAATATTAGTAAAAATTATTATTAATATCAAAAATAATTTAAAATATAAAATAATATTATCTAATAATAATAATTAAATAATAAATAATAATATATCATAATAATAATATACATGTTTTCTTGATGATTATAATAATTACTTTAAATAATAAACAAAAATAATAATAATTTGTCTTTCAAAAAAATTATAAATATAAAATAATATTTTATCATAAAAATAATTAAATAAATAATAATTAATAATAATTAGTTAAAATAATAAACCATATACATATACCCTAAACCCTATACCCTAAACCTTATACCTTATACCATATACCCTAAATCCTAAATCATATACTTATACCTTATACCATATACCCTAAAATATTATTTCCTATTCAATAAAAAATTTATAAGAAATAAAAAAAATGAATAAAGGATAGTCCGTTCCTCTTTTCTTTTATATATTTTCGTTTATTTAGTTTTTTTTCTATCTTTTTTTCTATACCTTTTTTTAAAAAAATGTATGTAGTAAAAAAAAGTCTAAAATATTATTTCCTATTCAATAAAAAAATTATAAAAAATAAAAAATGAATAAAGGATAGTCCGTCCCTCTTTTCTTTTATATACTTTTGTTTGTTTAGTTTTTTTCTATCTTTTTTTCTATACCCTTTTTAAAAAAAATTCATGTAGTAAACAAAAGTCTAAAATATTATTTCCTATTCAATAAAAAATAAAAAATGAATAAAGGATAGTCTGTCCCTCTTTTCTTTTATATGCTTTTGTTTGTTTAGTTTTTTTCTATCTTTTTTTCTATACCATTTTTTTAAAAATGCATGTAGTAAACAAAAGTCTAAAATATTATTTCCTATTCAATAAAAAATTTATAAAAAATAAAAAATGAATAAAGGATAGTCCTCCCTCTTTTCTTTTATATACTTTCTTTTGTTTAGTTTTTTTCTATCTTTTTTTCTATACCTTTTTTTAAAAAAAATGTATGTAGTAAACAAAAGTCTAAAATATTATTTCCTATTCAATAATAAATTATAAAAAATATATACAGGGTAGTCCATCCATCTTTTGACTTTTCTTCTATATACTTTAATTTGTTTAGTTTTTTTTTCTATCTTTTTTTATATACCTTTTTGTAAAAAAATCACTAATTAACAAATTTGTTCATCCCAGGGGATAGTTTGACTTAGCAAGTTATTCTGAATCCGCTGTATCATATTCATCTTCTTCTGATGTGAGCTCCCAGAATTCTTCTTCTTCAGAAATTTCTTCATCGCTGAAGATTGGTTCTAATTCAAACCTTTGTAATTCTTCTAGAATTTTATTATAACTAGTATTATTATTTTTACAGCCTCTGGCGTAATGACCTATTTCATTGCAAATCCAGCAACGACATGTCGTTTTTTCCTGTGGACAAAACTTTCTTTTGTCTTCAACCTTTGGGTCATTTTTTGTTTGAGGTTTCTGCTTAATATCTTTTTTCTGATACCTCAAATTTTTCTAAAAAATCTTTTATAAGGTCTTTTAGACTTATAAGAATTATTCCATCTTTTTGGTTTTTTGAGTTTGTATTTTCTTTTTATTTTTTTATATTTATACATTTATTTGTTGGTAGGTTTATTCTCACATCCATACATATTATTCGGGTGAGGAAAGTTTGAACAACATTTATTAAATGTGTTTTTCATAGCTTTCTTTATTCTTATTTCTTCACAGTGTTTTTTCATGAAGTTAGTTACAAGTAATTTTGCATAGGCTAGACTACCTTTTATTATTTCTCCTGAATCTTTAGGATAAAACAATGTAAAAAGGGTCTGCGCACCCAGTTTTTCTTTTAGACCTGTGTGTCCTCTTTTGCTTTTGCTTTTTATCTTGTCGAGTGTCATTTTCTTTCTTTTAATTTTATTTTGAAGTCCGGAGCGTGGAATCCGCCTATCCTCCATCTATATAAGGAGGTCTTGTAAATTGTATTAGGGGAGTTGAAATGAATTGAGAAAGAATTTATTATAACTAGTATTATTATTTTTACAGTCTCTGGCGTAATGACCTATTTCATTGCAAATCCAGCAACGGCATGTCGTTTTTCCCTATGGACAAAACTTTCTTTTGTCTTCAACCTTTGGGTAATTTTTTGTTTGAGGTTTCTGAACAAACATACTTAAGCAGTATGAAGATTAATGATTACGTATCTTTTAAAGATCCGTCAAAATTACTATTCAAAAAAAGTCAAAATCACTGTAGCAATGTTTGACTATCGTATTTCAATTATTATGATTATAATATGTATTCAAAATATTATGTATTTCAATTATTATGTTTGTAATTTGTATTTCCATTATTATTGAATTCCAAGTTATTTATGACAGAATGCGTTTGCAATTTTTATTCCCATTATTATTGAATGACAGAATGTGTTCACTAGAAAATATGGTATCAGAGCCTAGAGCCTGTACCCTCACTGGTATAAGATCCATGGCTGACTTAGAGATTAGCTTAGATAACTCTCATGAAAGAGAAAATTATGAACAAGTATTTGATGAAGAAGGATACTATGGACAAGTGCCAGGTTTTTTTTTTTTCGATCCAAAAATAATGAAGAAAAATTTAAGAGGAGAAAGAAAAATTACAAGGGGAATGAAGACCCGAAAAGAAAAAAAATATTTAATGGCTTTTTTTCAGTGGAAGAAAAGACATTGATTTAGGAGAACAATTTGAGAAATAGAGTTACTTTGAGATAAAAAAATAATTTTGTTCGTTGGAAGAAAAAAAAACATTGATAAAAAATATAATGATTTTAAGAGAAAAGAAAATAAATAAATTTAATGGCTTTTATTCGGTGGAAGAAAAGACATTGATTTAGGAGAAATTCTTTTCTTTTTTTTTTTGGTTGAGCAAGAAGGGGTGGGGTGAGGGTTAGGATAAAAACTCTTGATCCACAACAAACAAGAGAAATTTAAGAAGAGAAAGAAAAATTACAAGGGCTTTGTTAGTTAATTTGATGATATGAGAAATAGGCAATTGAAGGTGAGAGAGTAATTGGATAGGAAAGAAGATAAAAAGGGGGGGGGGGGTTGGTGGGTTCCATGGGAGGAGGGTGAGGTTTTTGATTTTGATCAAGATAGATTGTCAAGAATGATAGGAGAGTTTGGGTTAGTGGGGTTAGAGAGGGTTGAAGCGTGGACGACCATTGGAGAAGATGATTGGAAAAAAAATTGATTGAGCGGAAGAAGTTAGGAGAGTTTGGATCGAAAAGCTCTGATACCATGTAAGCTTTGATAAATATTGAAGAAGATATCTTGAGTTTTATTGATATTGTAAATGCCCTATTTATACATAATAATAGGAAGTAAATAAGGTAATAACAAAACATAATATGACTAATTTCTAATATAGTAAATATAATTCTAATTAGAGAATACTTCTAACTAAGATAATTTTTCTAAGTTGGCTCAATACCAACTTAAGTAACTGAATATTTGGTGAATCTCATTCTTTATCTCTAACAACAAACAGATATACCAAAAACAATTTTGTTTCCGCTGGTTAACTTTTGTTTCTACCACCAACTATTCTTGCTTCAAACATCAACTAAATAACCCGCCACTACCATCATTACCCAGTCTTGGTCACAACCCACTATTTGCATCCCTCTTTCTTTTTCCTATTGTCTCTCTGGCCAATCATAATCCACCCATACGTGGACGGTGTGATTCACAAATTTAGATGGGTGATAGTGAAAGTTTTGTGTAGCTAGGAAGCTTCAAACAAGCAACAGAATACGGATGTGAGTACAGATGTGTCTCACAACTGTCCACGCATCTACAATTAATGCAGCGGAATAAAACAATAACACAAGGGTTATATACGCTCACTGATCTTGAGATCAGCAAACTAGGCTTACGCCCAAAAACTTTTCACTATAAAAACTTTTGTTGCTTACAAAAATATGAATAAGTGAAAAACTAATAATCACCTTCTACGACAAGAACAGTTCCCCTTTCCCAAGTAGGTCCTATTCTAGTCAGAAGTAAAACAAAGAACTCAAAGAAAACCTAGATGTGAGTTCGGATGTGTCTCACAACCTACACTCACAACCTAAAACAACAATGTTGAAAACCGTGAAGACAAGAATATTTCTCTCTCAGAATTCGTGTTCTTCTCTTGTGCTGATGTCCTTGTATTTATATGCACCATGGAGAAGATCTTCACGCAATCAACTTCCTTCCTTTGTGAGATCTCAAATCCTATAAGAATACATAAATCACACTCACAAATAAATAGATTGTTAGTAGGTTAGTCCTAATATAAAACTATGTACATAAATAAAAGATATTTACTCTATTTACAAACTCCTAGTCAAAGTAAATCTTTTCATGAAAGTCCCAAAATCTTCTTACCATGTTTGAAGTATTTCGAAAATAAGGAAACAAAGATTGTTCCCAAAAACTCACGTTTTCAATCTCCCCCTATTTTAGACTTTCTGATCAAAATCAAAGATTTATAATAATCACATTTTGTGACTACAATATTCAGACATAAGCACAACTCCCCCTGAATGGATGTGTGTGCAGATGTGTTTACACATCCACACAAACTGCATAAACCAAGATTAGCACTAAAACTGCAGTTCATCAAATATAATAAAAGCAAACCATTCAGCACCTGTTTTAAGTATTACAGACCATTGTTTAAAAATTAAAACCAGAAACAGAAATTGTTTTAAGAACCACCATAAAAGCAAAAAGTCTTCTCCCCCTTAATTCAAAGTTCCCACTATCTCCAGCCAGCAGCAGCAACACCAGCATCCCACACATTACTTCCAGCCAGCAGGTTCAGTCCTATCTCCCCCTTTTTGAGCAGAAAGATTAGCATGCCATCTTAGGAGTCTATCCTTGAGAGCTTTGAGGTTGTTGGCATGGGCATTGGAAGCTTGCATTTGATCATTCATTGCAGAGATATGAGCTTCAGCAGCTGCTATTTCAGCAACCAGGTCCTTCATTTGGGCAGTAAATGGATCTTCAGATGTGGGTTCAGATGTGCCCACATCAGGCATAGTTATTTCAGGAACAACACCCAATGGAAGATCAACAAACCTTTGCTTGGCATCTAAGAGGGTCTTATTCTCTTTAAACAGATCAAACTTATCAAGTCTACCCTCACCTTTTTCAGGCCTAACTCCTTGAGCAACCAAAATTTGAGAAATGAGAGACGGATAGGGCAAAGACCATTTCTTTGAAGGGGATTCTCCATAACCACAAATTTTCCTAAAAATGAATTCTCCAAAATTGATATTCTTTTTAGCACCCAACCTATAAAGCAAGTCAGCTTGCACCCCAGTAACAGAGGTCTTATTATTTGAGGGGCACAGGTTGGCAGTAAGGATAGTGTGGAGAAAACAGTAAAGAGAGGAGAGAGAACCACTACCCAAATCTTTTGGCTTAATGGGCCAAGAAGTCACTTTACCATGGGTGATAGCAGAAACTAGATCTTTCTCAGAAACATCACAGACCTAATCTAAAGTATTATCTAGCCCAAGCAAATCATTGATTACAGAAGGAGAGAAAGGAACAAATTTTCCTCTCACATAAACAGAGTAGGATGAGGAAGGTCTATCTAGCCTTTTGGTCAAATTAGCATATAATTCATAAACCATTTTGGGATAGAAGGGGAGAGGGTGATCCACAGTCAGAAATAAACCTCTCTCTTCAAAAAACTTATCCATACCCAACTTAGAGAAAGTGTCTCTATCCCTTTTCATTTCAACTATGAAAGCCTTATTCACAATCAGGCCAAATCTATCATAAGCATCCTTTGATAAAAATTTAGTAGACAAGGGTTTAAAAGAAGGAGATATGGATAGGGATTTAGAGTTACCCTTTTTGACTTTCTTTCTGGTGGATGTGCGCCTGGATGTGTGCACATCTACAGTCACATCCTTAACAGGAGATGGTACTTTGACAGATTCAGCTTCTGTTTCTTCACCAGAGGAGGCATCAATGTTTTGGTCCTCTTTCTCTTGTTCAAGCTCTTCACGTCCCAGTTTGTAATTTTCATCGAAGGCAGTATCATCACTCTCATAACTACCTTCAGAATCAGCATCTTCAGCAATTGGCTCTAAGTCAGTAGCGGCCATTTTCTTCTTACCTCTCAATTCCATGAGGATATTAGTCAGGGGTTCCTCATCACTTACAATAGTGGGCTCAGCAGTAGTAGTTGCAGCCTCAGGAGCAACAACAGTTGGGATCACAGGGGTAGGATCAGTAGAAGTAGGATCAACAGGAGTAGGATCAACAGGGTCAGAAGGAGGAATAGCATCGGTAGGAGCTATGGCAGGGGCAACAACTGACGGAGGAGCATTGGATGGTTGTGCCCTGGTTCTGATAAGAGGTTGGTCTTCCTCTTCTTCTTCTTCTTCATCACAAACAATGGCAGAAGATGGTTTACCTCCAGGTTTCTTGAGGTTTTTGGCTTTGTCAGCCTCTGACAGCTTTTGAACCCTGTGCGATCGACATAGGTTCCTTTGGGGAGATGGATTAGAAAAATGGCCCAAGGGTTTCGAGGGGGTTAGCTTCCTCTTTTTGGATGATAGGACTTCCACAATAGGAACAGAGGACAAAGCAGGGGGATCAGCTGATGGTTGTGAAACCGAAGAAGTTGAAGGATTAGGGTTTTTAGAAGACACTGGAACATTTGAGGGTTCCAATGTGGGTGATTTCGCGGTTGGAGCTTCCATGGATGAGCCAGACGAAGATGAGGGAGGGAGGAGGAATTTCTGCAAAAAATTTTGATATTGCAGGATTGGCGACAATGGGAGCTTCAGCTATGGCGACAGAGATTGGTTCGATGTCAAGGACATCTTCTTCACGAATTTGATTATGAGAGGCCATTTAATCTGCAAAGCAATGTTAGGTTGAACAGTAGAAGGAAAATTAATTGCAATGTGTGTGATTGTGAGCAATTACGAGGGAAGAACAAAGGGTTTAGCTGAGGGTTTATGGGGGATGGGACGGATGTGAGCCCTGATAAATACTCACAACTCCCCCTTTCCAATTTAAATAGGCATTCCTTTTCCAAAAAGGTTTCACACAACCTAAATACCTTAGAAGTCTTCCAACGGCTAGAACCCCTTGAGATTACCACACACAACAACCTTCGAAAAAATAGAGATTAAAATAAAACAAGATTTTGTCAAATTTTTGTGGATACAAAATACTTCAGCCATATCTTTTCAAAACTGAATCCCTTTCAAAATTGTCCTTCCTTTTCAAATTTGGATTGATACACACCTTTCCTTTTTATGTGAGATTTTGGAAAACAAAAACATGTTAAATCAAGGAGTAAATTAAGAATGAAAATAAATTAACTAGTATATTTACAAAGCTCCTATATGACCTAAAGAATGCAGTATGCCTAGCATGATGCAAACACACAGGTGAAGGAAAAATCTCAGCTTATAGATGTGGCATAGGATGTGAGTCACATTTGGGGACACATTTAGATCACAAAAAGTCAATGAGCAATAATCTAATCTGTACAGCCTCTAGGATGCATCCACCCATTTTTTATTGTGGATATTTACATTCTGAGTAGCTTTCACTTTACTTGAATCCCAAAGATAGCCCTTTTTCCCAATGATCTTATCAAGTTTGATTTCAAGATTTCTTATGAGAATCACTTGATCATAATGGTATGGCTTCATACTAAGGGTGAAGCAGCTGTTTCTCACTTATTTTTTTTATAGCACCCACTGTGAGATACCTAGGAAGGTTATATCAAGTCATCAAAAGATAACATGAACAAGAAGTACTCACAATTAAGTGATCAGAACAATGTCAAAGATGAAAACTCACAAGTGACCACACTGATATAATTCGTGCTAATGCATGATTTTTTTTTTCAGTTAATCTAATATACAGATGTGTTAGAGGATATGAGACACATTTGTGCTCAAAACCTTAGATATCACACAAACCAAGAGACTTCCTCAAGGAGGAAAATCTCTCCAAATCTAATGCCTTTGTAAATATATCAGCCAATTGATTTTCAGTCCCAACAAATTCCAGACACACAATTTTTTGTTCTACAAGATCCCTAATGAAATGATGTCTAATATCAATGTGCTTTGTTCTAGAATGTTGGACAGGATTTTTAGATATGTCTAAGGCACTTTTGTTATCACAAAAAGCAGTAAAAATTTTGCTATTTAGCCCATAATCTTTCAGCATTTGATTCATCCAAAGTAGTTGTGTGCAGCAACTTCCAAGGGCTACATACTCAGCCTCAGCAGTGGATAAAGACACACAATTCTGCTTCCTACTGTACCAAGACACAAGGTTATTTCCTAGGCAGAAGAATCCACCTATAGTACTCTTCCTATCATCACTATTTTCAGCCCAGTCAGAGTCTGTATAGCCAACCAAATTGGTGTTTGTCTCTTTAGAATAATGCAACCATAGGTTCACAGTCCCACTCACATATCTAATGATTCTTTTCAAGGCTTTAAGATGAGACGCCTTTGGGTTAGCTTGGTATCTTGCACAGAGACACACACTATACATTATGTCAGGCCTACTTGCAGTGAGATAAAGCAGACTTCCAATCATGCTTCTATACAGAGTTTGGTCAACACTCTCACCATCTGAATCATGACTCAGCTTTTGGGAAGATCCCATTGGTGTTTTTTGGTGTGAGGAGTGTTCAAGTTCAAATTTTTTCACAAGATTCTTGGCATATTTGGACTGAGAGATGAACATGCCATCTTTGAATTGTTTTATCTGTAAGCCCAAGAAGTAATTCAACTCACCTACCATACTCATCTCAAATGTGGAAGTCATACTATCCACAAACTCAGCTAGCATTTGGTCAGAATTTGACCCAAACACAATATCATCCACATAGATTTGTGCTACAAGAATCTCCTTTTTATTTTTCCTCACAAACAATGTTTTGTCAACCTCACCTCTCTTGAATTCTAGGTGAAGTAAATGGTCAGTCAACCTACCATACCAAGCTCTAGGGGCTTGCTTTAGCCCATTCAGAGCATTCTTCAGCTTATACACATGGTTAGGATACTTGGAGTCCACAAAGCCTTTAGGTTGTTCAACATACGCTTCCTCATTTAATATCTCATTTAGAAATGCACTCTTAACATCCATTTGATGAAGAGTAATCTTGAGGTAACAAGCAATGGCTAACAGTAGCCTAATGGACTTAATCCTTGCAACAAGAGCAAATGTCTCCTCAAAATCAATTCCCTCAATTTGAGTGTAACCTTGAGCAACTAACCTAGCTTTATTTCTAGTGATCACACCTTGCTCATCAGTTTTGTTCTTGAAAATCCATTTGATTCCTATGACATTTCCATGAGAGGATCTAGGGACAAGAGTCCAAATCTCATTTTTTTTCAAATTGAATCAACTAATCTTGCATAGCAAGAATCCAGTCAGCATCCTTTAATGCTTCAGTGATATTCTTAGGTTCAATCTTTAAGACAAAGCAGCAAAAGCTTACATGGGAGTATGCTGAGGACCAACTCCATAAACCAGCCATCTTTCTATAGTCAACTTTGTCCTTTTGTCTGGTTCTCACTTGGCCTTGCACATCTCCCACAATTTGTGAAGTGGGGTGATTTTTCTGGATTTTAGAGGGAATGTCCCTTGATCTATCCACACACCCATCACCATTATCTTCTGGAGCATCATCCTGATCAGATTCAGAGGAGCTGTCCTCAGTTTTAGGATTCTGAGTGGATGTGGGAGCAGATGTAGGTTCAGATGTGGAGGCAGATGTGTCCACATCCTTGGTAACATCCTTTGCAGGTTCAACAAGTTTTTCAACACTGGAAGTTTCTGTTGGTTCTCCAGCACCTGTTTCTGTATCCTTCCAAACCCAAGAAGCAACCTCGAGACATCATCCTCAAAGCAGCCTTCCTTGAGGTTAAGATCAAGCGTAGTCATCAAAATAACATTAGCAGCATATTCCATAATGGTCTTAGCATTTAAGATTAAAGACTCTGTAAGCTCTACTATTAGTGAAATATCCCATGAAAATTGCTTTATCACTCTTTGAATCAAATTTGGACAAATATTCTCTATCATTGAGAATGTAACAAATGCACCCAAACACATGAAAGTATTTCACAGTGGGTTTCTTTCCAAGGAGGATTTGATATGGAGTGACAGTGCTACCAATCCTAAGGAACACTCTATTGCCAATGTGACAGGCAGTGTTCAAAGCTTCTGCCCGAAATTTCTTAGACAAATTTTTAGAACTTAGCATAACCCTAGCCATTTCTTGCAAGGTTCTATTCTTTCTTTCAGCAATTCCATTTTGCTGGGGAGTGATTGGTGCAGAAAATTCATGTGTGATTTCCTTAGAGTTGCAGAAAGCAGTGAACATTTGGTTCTCATATTCAGTGCCATGGTCAGACCTAATCCTCACAGTCTTAAGACCATAAAGATTTCTAACCCTTTTGTACCAATTCTTGAATTCTCCAATTGTTTCAGATTTTTCTCTCAAGAACATCACCCAAGTGTACCTAGAATAATCATCAACACACACAAAGGCATACATTTTCCTACCAAAGCTTTCTACTTCAATAGGTCCCATTAAATCTGTATGAATCAGCTCCAAACACCTAGATGTGGAGCACTGTTGGACCTTTTTATGTGATGCTTTTGTTTGCTTTCCCTTTTGACATGAACCACAGACATCAGGGTTCTTGAAGTTCATCTTAAGGAGGTCATTAACAGCTTCAAATCTTTGAAGTTCTTCCAGAGTTCTACAGCTAGCATGCCCTAATTTTTGATGCCACAGATTGACATCATTAGCTTTTGAGCTTAGGCAAGAGAAATTGTCACCAAACTGGTAATAATTGTCAGCAGATCTAGGACCAGTAAACACACACTTATTGTCCTTATCAAATACTTCACAAAAGTGTTTGTTAAACTTCACATAAAGGTCATCATCACACAGTTGACTGATGCTTATCAGGTTGGCTTTCAAGCCTTCCACATGGTACACATTGTGCAATTTAGGGAGACCCTTGACATCTAGGGTTCCTTTCCCAATAATTTTGCCTTGAGCACCCCCATCAAAATTCACCTTTCCCCCACTAATTGACTCATAGTCTAGGAGAACAGATTGGTTCCCAGTCATGTGCCTAGAGCACCCACTATCAAAATATCAAGAGCCAGAGATAGTACTCTTGAGGGAGGAGTAAACAACATTGCAGGTAGGACTTGGTTTGGCACCCACTGCTTTACAGCTTTCTTTTTGTGGAGCAGAGGTCTCAGATTACCAGGATGCGTGTTCGGATGTGCATACATCTTCTCACACATCTGAGGCTGATTAATGTGACCAGATTTTTTTGTCAGCCTTAAGTTTGTAACAGAAGGGTCTAATGTGCCCAGAAGCAAAACAATAATGACAGATGTAGTGTCTCCTCCTTGGCCTATTCTCACTCAAAAAGGATTTTTCTTTAGAACTTGGTTTTTCCACACTTTTTGAAGTAGAAGCCTCACATCCCTCCTTTACAAAATTATCTATTTCAAAGCCCAGACCAGTTTTGTTAAGCTGACCCATAGAAATAGCTTCATTAAGTTTCATTTTACTTTTGTTCAGCTTGGTAAAAGTACTTTCAGCTTTTTCACATTCATTCTTGAATTTTTCAAGCTCAACTTCTCTTTTGGTTACAAGGACTTCAAGTTTGGCAATGGTATCTTTTTGATCATCATTTTCTTTTGAAAGTCTAGTTTTTTCATCTTCACAGATAGCTAATTTATCAGAAAGAGATTTATTTACCTTTGCAAGTACCTCAATCTTGTCCATTCTCTTTATCGAATCTGTATGCAACTCCTTGTAAGTTGCAAAGAGTTCCTCATAGGGAATGTCCCTATCTTCATCTTCAGAATCTCCTTTTACAGAGAAACAGTTCAGCATTAGATCAGATGTAACACCAGATGTGTGCACATCTGAGATCACATCCACTGACTCTTCAGAAACTCCTTCTTCTATTTCTGCATAAAAAGCATTAAACACAGAACGGCAATTGATTATAGACATGTTAGCAACTTCTTCATCATCCTCACTATCACTAAGGGTAGCAGTCAAGCTCATTCCCTTCTTTTTAAGTGTGTTGGCACACTCATTTGTATAGTGACCAAAGCCATGACATGCCCTACATTGAACAGACTCAGAGGATTTTTTATTGTCAAGGCTTGGTTTCTTGAATCCATTCTCAGTGCTAGGTTTTGGCTTTTAGCGACCAAGTCAGGGTGGCAATGCTTTGGAAACTTACTCATCCTTTTATTTTTCAGTATGGAACTGAATTTTTTCGAAATAAAAGCCACATCCACTTCTTCAAGATTAGATTTGTCAATCTCAGAGGATAGTTCCACAAGCTCTTTTGGAAGAGCAGCAGCACTTTTGAGAGCAAGACTAATTGATTTGTTCTTTTTCTGAGCTTCAAGGTTGAGCTCAAACACAATTAAAATACCAACAATTTTGTCTAGACCTACGGTATTGGTGTCATTTGTCTCCTCAATCACAGCCACTTTTATGTTAAACCTCTCAGGTAAGGTCCTTAAAATTTTACTCACAAGTCTTTCATTGGAGATTGATTCTCCCAGACTTGTACACTCATTCGAAATCTCATGAATTTTAGCAGCATATGACACAATGTCCTCAGTTTCCTCAATTCGAAGGATTTCAAACCTATCCATTAAAATTCTGAGCCTAGTAGCTTTTACACTTGGTGCTCCCTCACATTGAGTTTGAAAAATATCCCAAGCAGTTTTAGCAACACTTTCATTAGTGATAAGCTTGTACATATTCCCAGAAACATGGCTGGAAATAGCACCCATTGCTAATTGTAATTGGCAGAATGTATTTCATCAAGAGTCCATTGCTCTTCAGGTTTTCTTTCGAAAATAGACTCACCAACACCACACGCAGGCTTCTTCTCCACAGTAGTAGGTTGCCATGCAACAAGGATACACATCCAAGCCCTTTCATCAATACCTTTGATGTAATTACGCATCTTAGACTTCCAAAGAGAATAATTGGTGCCATCCAAGACAGGAGGCCTATTTTGATGATTTTGGCATTCCATAATGACTACACTTTCTGGATCAACACTCAGTAATATATCGAGAGTTGGCTCTGATACCAATTGAAAGTTTCGTGTAGCTAGGAAGCTTCAAACATGCAACAGAATACGGATGTGAGTACAGATGTGTCTCACAACTGTCCACACATCCACAATTAATGCAGCGGAATAAAACAATAACACAAGGGTTATATATGCTCACTGATCTTGAGATCAGCAAACTAGGCTTACGCCCAAAAACTTTTCACTATAAAAACTTTTGTTGCTTACAAAAACATGAATAAGTGAAAAACTAAAAGACGAAAATACTAAACGAGTTCTAGTCACCTTTTACGACAAGAACAGTTCCCCTTTCCCAAGTAGGTCCTATTCTAGTCAGAAGTAAAACAAAGAACTCAAAGAAAACCTAGATGTGAGTTCGGATGTGTCTCACAACCTTCACTCACAACCTAAAACAACAATATTGAAAAATGTGAAGACAAGAATATTTCTCTCTCAGAATTCAGTTCTTCTCTTGTGCTGATGTCCTTGTATTTATATACACCATGGAGAAGATCTTCACGCAATCAACTTCCTTCCTTTGAGAGATCTCAAATCCTATAAGAAAACATAAATCACACTCACAAAGAAATAGATTGTTAGTAGGTTAGTCATAATATAAAACTATGTACATAAATAAAAGATATTTACTCTATTTACAAACTCCTAGTCAAAGTAAATCTTTTCATGAAAGTCCCAAAATCTTCTTACCATGTTTGAAGTATTTCGAAAATAAGGAAACAAAGATTGTTCCCAAAAACTCACCTTTTTTTTCAGATAGAATACATAGGTAATGGAAATGGTGGTAGTTGATCAGCGGTTTGCTGGCTTGATGAGGGTGGCTACAGCTGTTGTTTTGAAAAAAAAAATGTTTTAAGTAAATGATGGGGTGGGAGAGATTTAGGGAGGGTTTGCTCAGGATGTATTTATTTACTTTTGTTAACTTTTGATAACTCATAAATTTCGTTGATTTGTTAACTTTTACTCCTATTAAACATATTTGATGACGTTAGAGGGTTTGAAAATAATGAATGTTATTTTGAGTACGAAGGTTAATAATCTTTAAATTAAACGTGCATGGTTGAAATCGTAACTTGAGCAAATTATGTTAATCAAAATGTTGATGTATTTTTTTTTTATTAATAATTTAGAAATGTGATACTTATTTTGAAATATAAAAAATGGGTCACATTTATTTGTTACAAGATGAATGGACTATTGTTAGGAATTTGGGGAGATCTCACACCCATGTAACCCATACTAGTAGTCTTGAAATAGGAGAATCAATTATCACGTAGATCATACAAAAAAATAACACAAGATGTGGTTTTTCAGTTCGTCAACATCTGAGGTGTTACGAAGCCAATATATACACTATAATCGGTATATGATGATGGTTACAACTTCACACATACAATCACTAAGATCAAAGCATGCTACTCTCCATAAACAACGTACACTCACACACACATACACATATCTTCTCCTTTTAGAAGAACACATACATCTCGATCATTACTAGGATTGTAGGAATGCCCCGCATGCATGGCTCTCCTAGGCCCCCGACTCATTGACACTCTTTTGTGTCTCTATTTTGTGTATTTTAGATCTCTCTCTTTATGTCAAGAACATAGTGCTATGTTTGCTGTTTTTTTCTAGAATACAATGTCCAAAATCTAAACCTAAATCAATTGGTTGCACCATAATCGAACAATTCAACTACCATTACGAAACCTTTTCTCAAAAGAAAATCAAATCAATCATATACATCTGAATTTTACGGCATCATGGACCACATGACTTTCAGAATCGGCCTTCCTTCTTTGCGCAATTCGGCTCCTCCTCTGTGCTCGGCTTCAGTTGTTACAAGGGTGTTACAATTACAGAAAAATTACTAAAATACAATTAGCAAAAAACTAAAAATACAAAGGATAAGTTGTTGAATTTTGCACGAGCCCAATGAAACCACTGTCTCCTTAAGACATATTCGACTCCTCACCGAGTGTGCTTGAGTTTTCTTGAGTCGCTTGTCTCCCAGGATAGAACGTACGGACCGGGGGCACTTTGCACCTAAGTTCCCGGAGAGCTGAATAGAGCTTGGACAATATCACCTCTTGATCTTAATATGCAAGGAGGCCAAAAGAAAGAGATGACAATATGCATCAACTTTCTATGGAGGAGGTTTGCAGAAGAAAGTGTTTTCTTATATTGGGTTCTTCTCTCACAACTTTTCCAAAAGTTATTGACAAACTTTGTCAAAATTCCATTATAAAGCCTTAGGAATCAACAATGAATATTTGGATTTAATTTGATATTAATCACTAATAATCCGAAATTAACATCCATTAAACTGAAAATATTAACCCATTTTCAGTTTTGATATTCATTTCAAAGGCTGTTACAATTTGGAAATAACTCAGTCATAAATGCTCAGGGAGTCATATACCTTGCTCGGCCGAGCAAGGTTGTCCAAAACTTTTTGCCACAATCTGCTCGGCCGAGCAAGGCATATGCCTCGGCCGAGCAAGACTTTCCAGAGACTTGATCCTTCTGCCATGCTATGCTCGGCCGAGTCAATCACTATGCTCGGCCGAGCAGATCAGTCAAAGTCAAAACCAATTTTGATTTACAAAATCAAAATTCATTAGCAAAATGTGGACCACATATTTTGAGCATTCAAATTTAATACATCCAAAAATCATTTTAGACAATTAAATATTTTATTTCACAACCACAAACCCAATTAAGTAATTTGACAAAATTACCCTTTAGAAATTAAACCATTAATTTCCTTCAAAACACACTATTTTTCCAACAATCCCCCACATGAAGAAAATTCATGAGGATAGGTGATAAAGTCCGGCAGTCGAAAACCTGCATAGGATAGGTAGGGGTTTGCCCTTTGAACCTTCCCTTGTAAAAGCATATTTACTCTACTCACTAATCAGTAGAAGTGATGTCCTTGAACTGCTAGCTTTTTGTGTAGCCGATCATATACTTTACACAAGTATCTCCCTAACACAATTCAGCTCTCATAGCTGTGTCCATTCATGGCCCTGGATCATAATGCCTGGTTCTGTGAGATGGTCTAAGAATTGAGCCTCACACAATTCTCCTCGAAGCGGCCTCTACTTCTTTCTCACATATGTGATTCTTTTAAGTAACTCATTTTACTTCACATAAGAATCATTAAAAGTCGTAGGCTTAACCTCATTCATCTCGGGATGTCACTTTAAGGAATGAGTCTAGGGTTGACCCCCACAGTAACGCTACAAGTCTTTTAACAATTAGGTTGTCCCTTTGAACCTAGATCTTGGGATCTCCAGTCAACTAGGTTGGGTTTTCCGCTGTGTTTAACTTCTCAAGAGGCTTTAAACCCATTCCCAATGTCAACCTTACAACTATCTCTTTACTTAACCCTTTGGTTAGCGGATCCGCCAAATTATCTTTTGACCTTACATAGTCAATAGATATGGTGCCAGTTGCAAGTAGTTGTTTAATGGTATCATGTCTTCGACGTATATGTCTAGACTTACCATTATACATATGACTTTGTGCCCTACCAATCGCAGATTGGCTATCGCAATATATACTAATTGCGGGCACGGGCTTTTCCCATCTTGGAATATCTTCTAGAAATTGGCGTAGCCATTCGGCTTCTTCACCATATTTATCTAATGCTATAAACTCAGATTTCATGGTTGATCTGGCTATAACAGTTTGCTTAGAAGATTTTCATGATATAGCTGCACCTGCTAATGTGAATAAATATCCACTTGTAGACCTTGAGTCTTTGATATCTGATATCCAATTAGCATCACTATATCCTTCTATCACCGCTGGATGTCTAGTGTAATGTAATCCAAAATTACGAGTATATCTTAAGTACCTTAGTACTCTTACTATACCCTTCCAATGATTTGTTCCATGATTACTTGTATACCGGCTTAACTTGCTAACAGTATAAGCAATATCCGACCTTGTACAACTCATCAAATACATTAGACTTCCGATGATTCTCGAATACTCTAATTGAGACACCGGTTCATCTCTATTCTTTGATAGATGAAGATTTGGGTCAATTGGAGTACTCGCTATTCCATTGTCATCCTTGCTAAATTTCTCAAGAATTTTATCCACATAATGAGATTGACTTAACACAAGTCCGTTGGATATTCTAGAAATTTTAACTCCAAGGATTACGTCCGCAAGTCCCATATCTTTCATGTCAAACTTCGAATTCAACATGTCTTTCGTGAATTTGATCATCTTATCACAACTCCCTATGATAAGCATGTCGTCTACATAAAGTCACAAAATGACATAGCCATTTTCCGTGGTTTTAGTATAGACACATTTGTCACACTCGTTTATTTTAAGTCCACTTTGCATCATAGCATTATCAAATTTCTGATGCCATTGTTTTGGTACTTGTTTCAAGCCATATAATGACTTTACTAATTTGCACACCTTCTTTTCTTGTCCACACGCAACAAACCCCTCGGTTTGTTCCATGTAAATCTCCTCTTCTAAATCTCCATTTAGAAAGGCTGTTTTTACATCCATTTGATGTACTTCAAGATTTCTCAATGCGGCAATTGCAAGTACAACTCTTATTGACGTTATTCTCATGACGGGAGAATAGGTATCAAAATAGTCTAGGCATTCTTTTTGTCTGTAACCTTTAATTACAAGTCGGGCCTTGTACTTATCAATTGTTCCGTCCGCCTTCATTTTCTTTTTGAAAATCCACCTATATCCTAGTGGTTTACTTCCCGGAGGAAGGTCCACTAGTTTCCATGCGTGATTTTGCAAAATGGAATCAATTTCACTTTTAATTGCTTCCTTCCACAAAGGTCCTTCCGAAGAGCTAACGGCTTCTTTGTAACTTTGTGGTTCGCTTTCTACCATATTGGTTAGAAAGTCCGGACCATAGGATTTTTCAATCCTAGCTCTTTTGCTCCGTCGAGGTTCTACCTCTTCTTCTTCACTTTTATCTAGAACGAGTTCTTCTTCTATTGAATCTATTACCCTAGTCGATGAGCTTGCCTCATTTCTTGACTTACAGGGGAATATATTCTCAAAGAAAGACACGTTCACAGATTCCATTATAGCATTTTTGTGTATAGCTTCAATTTTCGACTCATACACAAGAAATCTATAAGCACTACTGTTATGTGCATATCCAATAAATATGCAATCAACAGTTTTAGGTCCAATTTTCATCTTTTTAGGCGGAGGTATGGCTACCTTTGCAAGACACCCCCACACTCTCAAGTGTTTGTAACTTGGCACTCTTCCACGCCATAGTTCATAAGGAGTTTTGTCTTGTTTCTTTCGGGGTATTTTGTTTAGCACGTAGTTAGCCGACAACACGGCTTCCCCCCACATGTTATCCGGTAATCCCGAACTCAATAACATGGCATTCATCATTTTTTTCAATGTCCGATTTTTCCTTTCGGAAACACTGTTTTGTTGGGGTGTATAAGGTGTCGAGGTTATATGTTTAATTCCACTTTGAGCACAAATTGCTTCAAATGGAGATTCATATTCACCTCCTTTATCACTTTTTAGCACCTTAATTTTTCGGTTTAATTGATTCTCAACTTCATTTTTATAGAGAGTAAACTTCTCTATAGCTACATCTTTACTTTTTAGAAGATACACATAGCAATACTTTGTGCCATCATCTACAAAATTCATGAAGTACTTATTGTCGCCTCGTGATTGTGTTGATTTAAAGTCACAAAAGTCCGTGTGAACCAATTCAAGTGGTTCACTATGTCTTTCAACTGAAGGGAATGACTTTCTTGTTAATTTTGGTTCTACACAAATTTGACATTTTTGTTTACATTCAACTTTAAACTTTGGAATAGAATTTGCTTTTGTCAAACGACGTATAGAATCAAAATTAACATGACCAAGTCTACCATGCCACAAATTAGATGACTCAAGCAAGTAAACAAAAGAGATATTCATATCATTGGCTTTAGCCTTAACAACCATTACACTTAGCTTAAATAGTCCATCATTGACATAGCCTTTGCCTACAAACATTCCACTCTTAGAAAAAGTGACTACATTGGACTCAAACACAATACGAAAACCATGCTTTATCAAAAGCGATCCGGACACCAAGTTCTTCCGGATATCGGGCACATAAAGCACGTTGTTGAGAGTCAACTCCTTCCCGGATGTCATCTTCAAGACCACTTTTCCTTCTCCTTTGATCTCGGAGGTGGCTGAATTCCCCATGAATAGCTTCTCGCCATCCTTAGCAACAAAAGTACTAAACATATCTCTATTAGAGCACACATGTCTAATAGCACCGGTGTCAATCCACCATTGATTTGGGTTTGAACCCACCAAATTCACCTCGGAAATCACAGCTGCGAGGTGCATCTCGGACACTTCTCTAGCAATGCCTTCCACCATCTTTGCCTCACGAGCCTTCTTTGGCAACTTGCAAGCATGAGCCTTGTGGCCTTCACCGCCACAATTATAACAAGTTCCTAAGAACTTCTTCTTGGAGACACCACCTTTTGGTCCCAAGTGGGAATTCTTGGAAGTTGTCACAACCTTCCCTTTTCCCTTTCCAACTCTTTTGCCTTTGAAGCTTTGACCATGCTCCACCACATTGGCCTTAGCCACACTAGAAACAAACTTGTTTTCAGCGACTCTATTGTTCTCTTCAATACTCAAAAGAAGGATTATTCCTTCCACATCCATTTCCTTTCGCTTATGCTTAAGGTAGTTCTTGAAATCATTCCAAGATGGAGGCAATTTCTCAATGATTGCAGCCACTTGGAAGCTTTCACTTATGATCATACCCTCGACATGAATCTCGTGCAAAATAGTTTGAAACTCATCAACTTGAGATTTCACACTCTTGTTGTCCACCATCTTAAAATCAAGGAAACGGGCAACAATGAACTTCTTTGTTCCCGCATCCTCAATTTAATATTTGTGGTCCAACGACCCCCACAATTCCTTTGCAGATTTCTTCTCATTAAACATGTTATAGAGAGAATCTGAAAGCGAATTAAGGACATAGTTTCTGCACAAGTATTTCCCATGCTTCCATGTTTCAACCGCAGCCAAGGTTGTAACATCGGTTTCTCCTTCACTCACCTTTGGCATACCTTCTTTCAGATATTTTCCCAAGTGCAAGGTAGTGAGGTAGAAAAGCATCTTTTGTTGCCAACGCTTAAAGTCGTGGCCAACAAACTTCTCGGGTTTTTCCGTATGAGGGGTCAGGATATGGATCGTAGGAGTCACAATAATCGAGCCACTTTCGTTTCCAGTTTGGGGTCCAGTTTGGGATCCAATTTGGGTCTCCACGTTGTTGTTGTTAGTCGCCATCTGAAACACAACAACCTAGTTAGTATTTTCTGTTTTTAAAAATCTGTAATCGACTCCCTCGATTAGGAATATGTCTTAATATTGTTACAAGGGTGTTACAATTACAGAAAAATTACTAAAATACAATTAGCAAAAAACTGAAAATACAAAGGATAAGTTGTTGAATTTTGCACGAGCCCAATGAAACCATTGTCTCCTTAAGACATATTCGACTCCTCACCGAGTGTGCTTGAGTTTTCTTGAGTCGCTTGTCTCCCAGGATAGAACGTGCGGACCGGGGGCACTTTGCACCTAAGTTCCCGGCGAGCTGAATAGAGGTTGGACAATATCACCTCTTGATCTTAATATGCAAGGAGGCCAAAATAAAAAGATGACAATATGCAATAAATTTCTATGAAGGAGGTTTGCAGAAGAAAGTGTTTTCTTATATTGGGTTCTTCTCTCAAAAACTTTTTCAAAAGTTATTGACAAACTTTGTCAAAATTTCATTATAAAGCCTTAGGAATCAACAATGAATATTTGGATTTAATTTGATATTAATCACTAATAATTCGAAATTAACATCCATTAAACTGAAAATATTAACCCATTTTCAGTTTTGATATTAATTTAAAGGCTGTTACAATTTGGAAATAACTCAGTCATAAATGCTCAGGATCTGCTCGGCCGAGCAAGGTTGTCCAAAACTTTTTGCCACGATCTGCCCGGCCGAGCAAGGCATATGCCTCGGCCGAGCAAGACTTTCCAGAGACTTGATCCTTCTGCCATGCTATGCTCGGCCGAGTCAATCAATATGCTCGGTCGAGTAGATCAGTCAAAGTCAAAACCAATTTTGATTTACAAAATTAAAATTCATTAGCAAAATGTGGACCACATATTTTGCGCATTCAAATTTAATATATCCAAAAACCATTTTGAACAATTAAATATTTTATTTCACAACCACAAACCCAATAAAGTAATTTGACAAAATTACCCTTTAGAAATTAAACCATTAATTTCCTTCGAAACACACTATTTTTTCAACATCAGTCTCTCTCTCTCTCTCTCTCTCTCTCTCTCTCTCTCTCTCTCTCTCTCTCTCTCTCTCTCTCTCTCTCTCTCTCTCTCTCTCTCTCTCTCTCTCTCTCTCTCTCTCTCTCTCTCTCCTAAGTAAGCGGATATCATTTACCTTTCTGTAATTGTAACTCTTATCATAAAAAAGAATATGTAAAACAACAAAATAGAGAAGGAAGAAACCATGAAGAAGGAAAAGGGAAAAAAGAAGAGGAAAGTGGACAGGAGAGGCCTAGTGTTGCATGTTAGACAAAACAATGTTGGGGCATAAGGGTTTGGAACAAGTGATGTAATTTGGGATTAGTGGGCTCAGCCGGCCGATAAACAAAAGGAATAAAGCAAAATCAAGGCACATGGACTTGGTGCCAACAGAAAAGGCTTAGAACCAACCAAGTTGCATGAGATGAGCCGCAATAAAAGTCGTTACAGTTGTAACAATGGACCCTCCCTCCTTCACTTCTCCTTTCCTTTGCCGTCATACTTTCTTTGTAGAAAAACTCTTACTTTTTTAAACTCAATTAAATTTATAAATAATAAATATAAATAATCAACTATCATCATAAACTTTTAAGAGAATTTAGTAGAAAAATATACTGTTTTTTTAAGAAACAAAATCATTTATAAACAACTACAAATGTTTAGAAGTTGGGCTATCCACGAACGATTAAAACTCGACCCAAAAATGGGGGCAGCATTTTCAAAAGCTGCCCAAAATATTACATCCTCCAATACATTGTCATTTCGACTTATCAAGTTAATATAAAATTGCTTTAAATATCTTTAATATTTGTTATATGATTATTCTAAAGTGTTTCCCTAGGTATAAAATAATACTTCATTATGAAAGTGAATTTACTTAATTATAATAGTTTTTAGTAATATATTTAAATCTTTCAAGATAAAATTACTACAATTATGTTGATTCACTTCTAAAATACTTATTTTATACTCTAAGTAAGGGTTCGTTTGTTAGCAGATAAATATTAACAATATTATTAATCTCTTCATTATTAACCCCTTTATTATTCTTAAACTATTCTTAAAGTT
>JAFEMH010006578.1:60000-119259 GCA_022495995.1 Adenophora triphylla var. japonica
TTGCAAGTACTTTGAACCTGGGAATCATGTCAAGGTTGTCTCTAGTGCAACAGAAGGTGCAACTGGTTATTACAGTCCAGGGACATGTTGTAAACATAGTGTCAGATACGACTAAAGAAGTTGTAAGTAAATGTGGAACTCTATACTCCTTAAGTTTGTAATTTTTATCGACTGTAATTCGTTTAATGTTGGCACATTCTATTTCCAGCTTCGTGTATTTGTCGACAATGTCGTCGAGAGCTCAGAAGTTACATCTGACTTGATTCATGCTTCATGTTTGCGACTAGAAAATAGTTTATTCTTCCTTCATTGGCTGCCTGCAGTAATGTCTGACATCTTTCAGCTTAAACCCCTTTTGCTTGGCAGCTTTAGGATCCATTTCTGTATTGTGCAGTAATTTTTTTATAGACTAGCCTATTTTCTTACTTGCTTATTTCATGTTTCTTGTCACAATAATATGGTCTTTGCCCTTGTTGCTGCTGCCGTTGTTGTTACTGTTGTTGTTGTTGTTGCTATTGTTGTTGTTGTTGCTGTTGCTGTTGTTGTTGTTGTTGCTGTTGTTGTTGCTGATGTTGTTGTTGTTGTTGTTCACCTGTATTTCGGCTTAATTGTTACTGATGTTGTTGTTGTTGGGCACATGTATTTTGGCTTAATTTTTTTCAATAATGTTGTTTCTAATAAACATTTGTTTTGTAATTTTTTTGGTACAGTTTGTCCATACAAACCGAATCAAGTGTTATTCTTCGAGAAAAATGCAGATTTTTCAGGTTAATTGGGTAGGATACTTGTATAACCGATATCTTAAGGAGAAGATGGGAGGTAAATAGTAAAAAATAGGTACTACAAATTTTTTTGTTTCTAACTAGTGTTGATTGTAATATTAATGATATTATTGATGATCGAGAGAATAAATTTCTTTTAACTCTTGTTAGTATAACTCTTTTGGATGATTGTAACAATTATTGTTGTGTAAATAAATGAAAGATTGATTATTATTGTTGAATGGGATGATTGTTAGTTTCTATTAATTTTTATATAATTTGAAATTTGATTTAGTTTAATCTCTAAAGTTTCATTCTCTTCTCAATATTGTTTCATTTATATACTCCTTCCATCCCAGAATAATCATCCCATTTTTTGAACATTACTACGAATAAACTTTAAACAATTTTTTAAGTTTCTAATTATTCTAATAAAAATATACTCCCTCCATCCCAAAATGATTGTCCCATTTTTTTTGCATTTATTACGAAGAAACTTTGAACAATAATTTTAGGTTGATTTAATTATACAAATGAAGATCTAAAACTTGCAATTGATAGTATTATTGATGGTGTATCAATAATGAGTTTTAGATTTTCATTTGTATAGTTAAATAAACCTAAAATTATTGTTCAAAGTTCCTTCGTAATAAAAGCAAAAAAAGTGGGACAATCATTTTGGGACGGAGGGAGTAAAACTTGTTATTGATAGTATTATTGATGTTGCATTAATTATAAGTTTTATATTTACATTAGTATAACTAAATCGACATATAGTTATTGATCAAAATTTATTCGTAGTCATGACAAAAGTAGCAGGAAGATTATTTTGTGATGGAGGGAGTACATTTTGTTAAGGATGAAGCTCACAATGTTCCAAGAGACAAACAAGCAACGGAGGAAGCTTCTGTGAATGAGGCGCCCGCCCCATTCTACTCCATGCGGCCGCCTCACGTCAAAGAGCCCAAGATGGAAGCCTCGGCCCTTGAGGCGCACGCCTCAAGGTACGTCAAGCGGCCGCCTCACCTGCACCATCCTTCGGCCCAACCTCCTGGTTCCCAGGCGCACGCCTCGGCCTATACGGCGCGCCCGCCTCACTGCCCTGAAGCTTCCTCATCAAACAATTTACAGACTTGATTTTGTTGCCTAATTACAATTGTTTCCTAATCTACATTTACTTCTTGTAATTGGTAAATATTGCTCCATACAGAGATTAGGAAAACATCTCTTCCATGTATAGATAGGATCTCTCAAATCCTTGTACAATTAGGACTCTCCAATTGTAACTATATATTGAACCATTGTGAATAAAGAAAAGCTAAGGCTTCTAATTCTTTACATGGTATCAGAGCTGTAAGATTCAAAGCCTCACAACCCCCAAAACTCCTGTCAAATCTCGGCAGCCCCACCCCACCTTGGCAATGGCCGGAGCCTCCTCCACCATCCCAAACGCTGCCCAACCCGACCAACCACTTTTCTTGGTCAATCTCTCTTACTGTCGCACCCTCACCCCTTTAACCTATCTCACATGGGCATCCCAAATTACCTCCATCCTCTTTGGCCTCGACCTCCTGAAATTTGTCGATGGCACCCACCCAAAACCCAATGATAACATCATCACCACCACTTCCGCCACCGTTGAAACGGATGACGAACCGGCCAAACCAGCCACCACCACCACCATTCCTAATCCGGCAGCCATTACTTGGTCTCGCCAAGATCGCCTCATTCTAGGAGCCCTCATAGGAACCCTAGACCCCGCCATTGCTCCCCTTGTTCATCAAGCCAAAACCTCTCATGAAGCTTGGACCATCCTCAAAACCACCTATGCCAACCCCTCTCGTGGCCACATACTTCAAATCAAAGACAATCTTGCAAACCTCACCAAAAACCAACTATCCATCTCCGACTACATGAATGCCGTCAAAACCTACACCGGCAAACTTGCCATTCTAGGAAAACCCATGGATTCCGAGGACATAATCTACACTATCCTCAAAGGCTTGGACTATGAAACCTTCAAACCCGTCATTGACTCCACCCGAGCCCGAGACAACCCTATCTCCTTTGAAGCCCTACACGAAAAACTCATCCAACATGAACTCACCCTCAAACAATCCACGGCCACCTCTCCTCTTCCCACCACCGCCTTTACCGCCCACACCTACCCTTTGCCTAATCGTAATTCCTACCGCAACACCAATCCCTCTCCATCTCACACCTCGTCCTCCTCCCCTCGCCCTTTTAACGGCAAGTGTCAATACTGTCGCAACATTGGACATGTTATCTCCCAATGTCGCCAATTCAAACGCGACTACTCCGCCGTCAACTTCCCCCCACTTCCTCGCTAAAACCGAACCCCAAATCCCAACCCACAAGCCCACACCGCATCCCATCCCAACCTCCCTCCCCCTCCCTCTTGGCTCATCGATAGTGGAGCAACAAATCACATCACTAATGATCTTTCCAACTTTGCCCTTCACACACCCTACAATGGCAGTGACGACGTCATTATCGGCGATGGATCCTCTCTTCCGATCTCTCACATAGGTTCCTTCTCTCTCCCCACATCCTCCTCTTTCCTCAAATTTAATAGTGTCTTGCATGTCCCCCTCGTAATATTCTATCCGTGTCTCAATTTTGTCGTGATAACAATGCCATTATTGAATTCTCACATTCTTCTTTTCTTATCAAGGACAAAGCCACGAGTCAAACTCTTATCCATGGAAACCTTAAGGATGGCGTCTACATTTGGCACCCTCCGCCCATTCAAGCACTCTCTCATCGCAGCTGTGGCATCATAGATTAGGACATCCCTCTTCCCCCGTTCTTATTTTATTACGTAGCAAGCTCAGTTTATCTATTTCCTCTAGCTTACCTCCTTGTAATTCCTGCTTTATTAATAAAAGTCATAAGCTGCCTTTTGCATCCTCTACTCTTGTCTCACATGCTCCCCTTGATCTCATCTTTTCGGATGTATGGACCTCTCCAATTCCCTCACTTGACAACTTCAAATACTATGTTATCTTTGTCGATCACTTCACCAAATATATTTGGTTTTATCCTCTCAAACACAAGTCCGACACCTACAACACCTTCCTCCGCTTCAAAGCATTAGTCGAAAAATACTTCAAACGTCCCATCATCCAAATATACTCCAACAACGGGGGTGAATACCTCAAACTCACTCCCACACTTGGTCAAAACGGTATCTCCCACCTCACTAAACCCCCTCACACTCCTGAACACAACGGGTACGTCGAACGTCGTCACCGCCACATTGTTGAAACATGCCTCACCCTTCTTTCCCATGCAAATCTACCCCTCACCCTTTGGCCCTATGCCCTCACCACTGCCACCTACCTCATAAACAGATTACCCACCCCCACCCTAAACAATGACTCCCCCTAATTCCGCCTCTTCCGCTCCCCTCCAAACTACACCAAGTTACGTAGTTTCGGTTGCCTTTGCTATCCATGGCTTCGCCCATACACCACCCACAAACTCGACCCAAAATCCATCCCTTGTATTTTCGTTGGTTACTCACCCACACAAAGCGCATACTACTGCCTTGATCCCACCTCTCATCGTGTCTACACCTCCCGCCATGTCCGCTTTGTTGAAATAACCTTCCCATACAACTCCCTCATCACCATACCCCCCACCACTCCCACTCCTCCTCCCTCTGAATGGCACACCCTATTCCTACCCATCCTCAACACTACCCCCTCTATTCCGCCTCCTCCCCCCAACCCCAACCCCCTCCCCTTCCCCCCACTCCTCCTTCCCCAACTTATACTTCTCCCAATCCCAAACCTATTGAACCCCCACCCCCACCTCAACTTGATACTCCACCACCCACTCCCAACCCACCATCCCCCCACCTCCCACCCGTACTATCACCACTAGACTATCCCATGGCATCACCAAACCCAACCCCAAGTATGCCAACCTATCCCTCCCCACAAGCCTTCCTACTACCACCAAACAAGCCCTTTCCATTCCTCATTGGCGCAACGCCATGATTGAAGAATTCCAAGCCCTAACCCGTAACAACACATGGTCATTGGTTCCACCTACCTCATCTCATAACATTGTCGATTGCAAGTGGGTCTTCCGAGTTAAATACAACCCCGACAACACCATTCAGAAATACAAAGCCCGACTTGTAGCCAAAGGTTTTCACCAACAACCCGTATTGACTACACCGAAACCTTTAGCCCCGTTGTCAAACCAGCCACAGTTCGGCTACTTCTTTCCCTTGCCACAACCAACCATTGGCCCCTTCGCCAACTTGATGTCAACAATGCCTTCCTTCAAGGCACCCTCTCCGAAACCGTCTTTATGACACAACCCCCCGGATTTGAGGACTCCACCCACCCATCCTTTGTTTGTCGCCTGTCAAAAGCAATCTATGGCCTCAAACAAGCTCCCCGGGCATGGTTTCAAGAACTCAAAACCTACCTCACCACATATGGCTTTCACCCCTCCTTAGCCGATCCCTCGCTATTTATCTTCAACAAATCTCCATCCCCAATTTACTTACTTGTCTATGTTGATGATATCATTGTCACCGGCCCTTCCCCCTCTCACGTTCAGTCATTCATCTCCGACCTATCCAATCGGTTCTCCATCAAGGACCTTGGCCCCTTGTCCTACTTCTTGGGTGTTGAAGTCGTCCCTAATCATCACGGGCTACTCCTCTCCCAAACCAAATATATCCATGACCTTCTCACCCGTCACAAAATGATTGACTGCAAACCAATCCCCACTCCTATAGTAACATCTCCTCCCCTCACTCGCTCTACTACCACTCCAGCTGTTGATCCCACTTCCTACCGTGCTATTGTTGGTGGACTTCAGTACCTATCATTCGCTCGTCCCGACATCGCCTTCTCGGTCAACAAGCTTGCGCAATTCATGCAGAATCCACAATCCTCTCACTTGGTTGCATTGAAGCGTCTTCTTCGCTACCTTCATGGCACCATGCATCTTGGTCTTCAGATTTTTGCACAGTCTCCTCCCTCTATTCATGCGTTCTGCGATGCCGATTGGGCTGGAGACAAAGATGACTTCGTATCCACTTCTGGCTTGCTTGTCTACTTGGGTAAAAACTCGGTCATTTGGTCTTCTCGAAAACAACGTGCTCTTGCTAGATCCACTACTGAAGACGAATTCTGGGCTATCGCCGACACCGCAGCCGAACTTACTTGGGTTGGAAACTTACTCACTGAGCTTGGGTTTCCATCTCTTGCTACACCTGTGATTTACTGTGACAACCTTGGTACCACCTACTCTTCTCATCCGGTTTTTCACTCTCGCATGAAACACGTGGCTCTCTCATTTCACTTTGTTCGTGAGCAAATTCAGTCCGGTTCTCTTCGAGTACAACACATTGCCGGTTCGGATCAACTCGCAGACATTCTTACTAAGCCACTACCTCGCATACGCTTCCAACTTCTTATCTCCAAGATTGATCTTCTCTACGGATCGTCCATCTTGCGGGGGCGTGTTAAGGATGAAGCTCACAATGTTCCAAGAGACAAACAAGCAACGGAGGAAGCTTCTGTGAATGAGGCGCCCGCCCCATTCTACTCTATGCGGCCGCCTCACGTCAAAGAGCACAAGATGGAAGCCTCGGCCCTTGAGGCGCACGCCTCAAGGTGTGTCAAGCGGCCACCTCACCTGCACCATCCTTCGGCCCAACCTCCTGGTTCCCAGGCGCACGCCTCGGCCTATACGGGGCGCCCGCCTCACTGCCCTGAAGCTTCCTCAGCAAACAGTTTACAGACTTGATTTTGTTTCCTAATTACAATTGTTTCCTAATCTACATTTACTTCTTGTAATTGGTAAATATTGCTCTATACAGAGATTAGGAAAACATCTCTTCCATGTATAGATAGGATCTCTCAAATCCTTGTACAATTAGGACTCTCCAATTGTAACTATATATTGAACCATTGTGAATAAAAAAAAGCTAAGGCTTCTAATTCTTTACACATTTTAGTGTTAATTGACTTTAATACGTTCTCCCCTAAAGAAAATATCGATTGACAAATTAAATTTTTAATCGCTTTTCAATTGTTTATTTCAAAATAGAGTAGGTCTGCTGAGAAACGCGTTTCTCCATAACTATGGAGAAACGTGTTTTTAATAGCCAGAAGCTATGCGTTTGATAACCAGAAAAAAAATTCTGGATATCAGTCTCAAAGGGTTCTGGATATCCAGAAGCTTTGGAACGGATATCCAGAAGCCTTTGGGACGGATATCCAGAAAAAATAGATTTGAAGCCAAATCCAAGGCCAAGACCAGAAATGAAGGTTTCTGGATATCCAGAAACCTTCAAATGTATATCCAGAAATCATCAAATGAATATCCAGAAACATTTTGAAAGTTTCTGGATATTCATTTTGAAGGTTTCTGGATATCCAGAAACCTTCAAATGTATATCCAGAAACCATCAAATGAATATCCAGAAACATTTTGAAAGTTTCTGGTTATCATTTTGAAGGTTTCTGGATATCACTTTCAAAAGCTTCTGGATATCCAGAAGCCTTGGCCTGCATTGTCGCGCGACAAGTCGGGCCCCATTTCTCCATAAGTTACGGAGAAACGCGTTTCTCCCCAGATTTTGTGTTCAAAATATACTACACTATGATTATATTTTTTAAAATAATATTATTTGGAACAACACAAAAATTGAAAAAATAATTTCTTATTGAAATAAATTGAGTAATAAATAGAAGAAAAATTAATAAAAAGCTTCTTCTTTTTATGAAATATTTAAAAAAAAAAATGCAAGGATCACATGATAAATGATTTGAAATACAAAAAAAAAAATTGCAAGTAACTTAATAATAAAATCTGTGAAAATGTGATAATTCTAATAGAATTTTAAAAATTTCATCAAAAGTATTATTAATGATTAATTTATTACAGTTATTTTTTAAGGAATTTATTACAGTTATTAATTTCTCATATATATAGTTTGGTCAAAAACTTAATTAAGTTAACCATAAAATATAATTTTAATTTTAATTTTTATTTTTATGGAGGGAGTATTCAAGTTTTGGTAAGCAATGCACATATGAGTAACATGAATACTCAAGCCTTTTAATTTAATTTTTAAATTCTCCCTCCCTCCATTAACGTGGATAACCTTATAAAGGAAGATTCAAGTTTGAGTTTAAAAATAAAATACTATAAAAAAATAAAAATGAATTAGATCATGGAAGCACAGTGTTTGAGTTATTATAAATGCAGCTAAATTTGACTCTTTAGTCATTAGATTAGAAGATAATCACGTGTATTAACCACACGTGGCTCACATGCCTGAATGAGCTAGGTTATATCACATGCAAACATGTGTGTAGACAAAATTCAATAAATCTGATTTGATGAATAATACTCCCTCCGTCCCCGACCAAGGGTCCTCGGGGGGATTTCACGCTTCTTAAGAATTTTTTTTAAAGTGGGTAGAAAATTTTAGGAGAGAGAATGTAAAAGTTAAATGTGTGGTAGGGAATAAGAGAGAGAATGTAAAAGTTAAATGTGTGGTAGGGAATAAGAGAGAGAATGTAAAAGTTAAATGTGTGGTAGGGAATAGGAGAGAGAATGTAAAAGTTAAAAATATTTAATAGGAGAGAGAATGAGTGAGAGAAATAGTAATGGTTTTTTTGTAAATATATGGAGATGATAAGGTTATAAATATATGAAAAACTTTCCATTTAAAGAAAGAGACTCTTGGTCTGGAACGGATCAAAGGGAAAAGTAGGATTCTTGGTTTGGGATGAAGGGAGTAACAATTAATTTAAGCAGTAAATATTTTTATTATAAAAAAAATGAAGAAAATAAAATAGTCGAAAATTGGATTTGTGTTAGGGAAATAGGAGGAAAAAGAGCTGCGAATGGGTCAGTTGGATGCAGGGAATGTGCAGAACATGCTCTACATTTCATGCCTGCTTCTCTGTCTCTCCCACACCCTTCTCCTCTCTCTCTCTCTCTCTCTCTCTCTCTCTCTCTCACACACACACACTTTTTGGATAGAGTGGTAAGACTTTGATGTTGGTAATTTTGATTAATCATATTAGTATCATGATATGATAGATTGGTAAATTTATAATAATCAAGCGGTGATTTGATAATAAATTTTGACGTAATTGGTTTTGTACTTACTATAAGTGGAACATAAACACTTTTACATGGGTCTCTGGGCCACGAAATCCCGTGACATCCAATTTTTGTTATCGGATCAATTTTCAAATATTTGATTTATTTTTCGTCCACAAGCCAAAAATAAGAATAGTTCATTTGAAAAGAATCGAATTTCAATCATAATTTAATTTAATTATACGATAGTTCGATAACATAATCAGTTCACATGTTCTAATTCAGCGCAGCTTAACTTCTGTCGAACCAATTGGATTGGACAAATACATTATAAAATAGGGATGAGCATGGTACGATACCGAACCGTATAACTTCGATACTTAAAATTTCGAACAATAACTATTCGGTTTTAAATAATTCGATTTTATCAATTTTCGATTTTGGGATGATCAGTTCGGAATATTTCGGTTCTTGCAATCGTACTTTCAATTGAACTAAATAGTCTAATAAAATTGTTTATCAATCAGATCACAACAATTTTTCTTTTTAATATTTCATTAAAAAATATATACGTCACACAAATATGTAATATTGATAAAATCATACTTGACTTTCTGTATTTCTTCACATCTTAATTATATTATATAAATCAATTATTTTAAAAAACATGTCTATATAATAACACAAAATCTAGGGAGAAACGCGTTTCTCCATAAGTTATGGAGAAAGCGGGTCCTGCAAGCATTAATGCCGCAGTGACAAATGATTTAGATAGCGGAAAATCCCATGAAAGTGATATCCGTAAACCTTCAAATGAATATCCGAAACCTTCAAAATGTTTCTGGATATACATTGAAGGTTCTGATATCCGTAAACCTTCAATAGCAATTTCGGATATGCCTAACACATTTCCGGATATGCACCTAACAGCTTTTACGGATATGCACCTAACAGCTTTACGGATATACATTTCACATCCTTCCTGCTATCAAATACAAAACTTCGGATATCAACCGCAAAGCTTACATTTATCAAATGCAAAGCTTCTGGATATCCAAAAGCTTTTTGGTCTTGGCCTTGAGTTTTTTTTTTCTGGTTATCAAATGTAAAGCTTCTGGCTATGAAAAACACGTTTCTCCATAGTTATGGAGAAACGCGTTTCTCCGCAGACGCACTAATAAAATGAGAAAACTAAACTAGTTGAGAGAGAGAGAGAGAGAGAGAGAGAGTTAGATTTATTACCGCATGCATATTGGAGTCGAGCTAAAGGAGAAGGAGAGAGAGACAAAGTTGAAGGCTTGACATAGATTTCCTCCGTCCCGCTACAAATCACACTTTTTTTATTGGGCGTCCCGCTACAAATCACACACTTTCTAAAATAGCAAATAATTTTTACTATTTCACTCACTAATTCTCTCTCCTACTTTACTTTTATACTTATAACACCAATCAACTCACTATTTCCTACCCCACTTTCTCTCTCCTACCTCACTTTTCATATTTACAACACTTACTCCACTAACTTTTTTCTTAATTTGCGTGTAAACAGTAACTGTGTGATTTATAGCGGGACGGAGGGAGTATATATATATGTATATATATATATATATATATATATATATATATATATATATATATATATATATATATATATGTGTGTGTGTGTGTGTGTGTGTGTGTGTGTGTGTGTGTGTGTGTGTGTGTGTGTGTAGGAAGTTATTCAAATGAGAAGCGGAATTTATATGAGAACTACGAGAAGCTAAATCCAATTATTGGATTAAAAATACATCAATGCTCAGGATTAAAAAAAAAAAGATAGAGGGGGTGGCGTTTTCGTAATTATTGTGAACTAAATCCTCAAATTTCAAAATAAAATATCTCAATATCTATAAATCGAAAAAAATTCGAAAACACCGATTTTTTGCCTTGGACGAGACGATTCAAACTAGATCCTGAAGATAGGATTTTGAAAAAATAATATTGAACAACGTCTAATTTTTAAAACATAGCTAATTAAGCTAGTGTCTGTTTAGTTAAGTAATGTACACTAGCAACACAAACTAGTATACACTAGGTTACACTGCAACACAACTAGTATATACTAAAAAAATAGCTATTGTACACTAGATAACTAGCTAGTGTACACTAAATTACAACACTAGTAGTGTACACAAAGGCTTGGCCCAATGCTTTTGTCCTGTTTGCTAAGGCATTTGGCCGTATACACTAGGTAGCTAGTGTACACTAGCCAAATGCAAAGTTATTTTATGAAGTAAAAAATGGTTGACACTCATTTGTGGTTGGAAGATACTTTTTTTTGGGTGACACTCCTTTTGATATCTATCGAAGGCAACTTTGAAAAAACGATTCACTCAGGTTTGGGACACTAGGTTACACTAGCAACACAACTAGTGTTCACTAAGCAAACACGGCTAGTGTTCACTAAGATAACACGGCTAGTGTTCACTAAGACAAACTAGCTAGTGTACATAAAGCAACACGGCTAGTGTTCGCTAATACAACACAGCCTAGTGTTCACTAAGACAACACAACTAGTCTTCGCTAATCTGACACGGCTAGTGTTCACTAAGATAACACGGCTAGTGTTCACTAAGCAACACGCCTAGTGTTCACCAATACAACACACGGCTAGTGTTCACTAAGATAACACGAGATAGTGTTCAATGTCTGAACACGACTAGTGTTAGAAGCTAATATATAGCGACTAGTGTTCACTAAGATAACACGGCTAGTGTTCACTAAGACAACTAGCTAGTGTACGCATAAGTAACACGGCTAGTGTTCGCTGTCTGACACGGCTAGTGTTCACTAAGACAACACAACGGCTAGTCTTCGCTGTCTGACACGGCTAGTGTTCGCTAAGATAACACGGCTAGTGTTCGCTAGCAACACATCTAGTGTTCACCGATACAACACGGCTAGTGTTCACTAAGATAACACGGCTAGTGTTCGCTAATCTGGCACGGCTAGTGTTCGCCTGTCTGACACGGCTAGTGTTCACTAAGATAACACGGCTAGTGTTCGCTAAGACAACTAGCTAGTGTACGCCATGCAACACGGTAGTGTTCACTGTCTGGCACAGCCTAGTGTTCGCTAAGATAACGGCTAGTGTTCGCTAAGACAACTAGCTAGTGTGCATGCAGCAACACTGACTAGTGTTCACTAATACTGACACGGCTAGTGTTCACTAAGATAACACGGCTAGTGTTCACTATGAAAACATATCTAGAGTACGCTAAGTTAAACTAGCTAGTTTACATTGGCGATCTTTGATACACATAGCTAGTGTACGCTGGGTTACACTAGAAACACGGCTAGTGTTCACTAAGGCAACACGGCTAGTGTTCACTAAGATAACTTGACTAGTGTTCGCACTAAGACAACTAGCTAGTGTTCGCTAAGACAACACACGGCTAGTGTTCACTAAGACAAACACGGCTAGTGTTCGCTAAGATAACTAGCTAGTGTTCACTAAGACAACAGCAATTAGTGTTCACTAAGATAACACAGGCTAGTGTTCACTAAGACAACTAGCTACGGTGTACATAAGCAACACGGCTAGTGTTCACTAATGACACACAACGGCTAGTGTTCGCTATAAGACAAACACGGCTAGTCTTCGCTAATACAACACGGCTAGTGTTCACTAAGATAACACGGCTAGTGTTCACTAAGCAACACACCGGTGTTCACCAATACACTGACTAATGTTCACTAATACAACACGGCTAGTGTTCACTAAGATAACACAGCGGCTAGTGTTGACTAAGACAACTAGCTAGTGTACATAAGCAACACGGCTAGTGTTCACTATCTGCAACACGGCTGGTGTTCGCTAAGATAACACGGCTAGTGTTCGCTAAGACAACTAGCTAGTGTACATAAGCAAACACGGCTAGTGTTCACCAATCTGAACACGGCTAGTGTTCACTAAGATAACACGGCTAGTGTTCACTAATACAACACGGCTAGAGTACACTAAGTTAAACTAGCTAGTTTACATTAGCCAATGCGATACACATAGCTAGGTGTACACTGGGTTACACTAGCAACACGGCTAGTGTTCGCTAAGACAACACAACTAGTGTTCACTAAGATAACACGGCTAGTGTTAAGCTAAGACAACTAGCTAGTGTTCACTAAGGCAAACACTAGTGTTCACTAAGACAACACGGCTAGTGTTCACTAAGATAACTAGCTAGTGTTCACTAAGACAACATTTAGGGTTCGCTAAGATAACACGGCTAGTGTTCACTAAGACAACTAGCTGGTGTACGCTAAGCAACACGGCTAGTGTTCGCTAATCTGACACAACTAGTGTTCACTAAGATAACACGGCTAGTGTTCACTACAACACGGCTAGTGTTCACTAATACAACACTAGTGTTCACTGTCTAATTGGTAGTGTTCGCTAAGATAACACAAATTTAGTGTTCACTAAGACAACTAGCTAGCGTATAAGCAACACAACGGTAGTGCTCACTAATACAACACTAGTGTTCACTAAGATAACACAGCTAGTGTTCACTAAGACAACTATCTAGTGTACATAAGCAACACAGCTAGTGTTCACTAATACAACACAGCTAGTGTTCACTAAGATAACACAGCTAGTGTTCACTATGACAACATATCTAGAGTACACTAAGTTAAACTAGCTAGTTTACATTAGCCAATGCTGATACACATAGCTAGTGTACATTAGGTTACACTAGCAACACAGCTAGTGTTCACTAAGACAACACAGCTAGTGTTCACTAAGATAACACAGCTAGTGTTCACTAAGACAACTAGCTAGTGTTCACTAAGACAACACAGCTAGTGTTCACTAAGACAACACAGCTAGTGTTCACTAAGATAATTAGCTAGTGTTCACTAAGACAACACAACTAGTGTTCACTAAGACAACACAGCTAGTTAAGTAATGTACACAAGTTAAATAATGTACACTAGTTAAGTAATTAACTCGTGCACAATAGTTAAGTAATATACAGTAGTTAAATAATGTACACTAGTTAAGTAATCTATAAGTCAATATTATTTTTTCAAAATCCTATCTTCAGGGATCTAGTTTGAATCGTCTCGTCAAGACAAAAAAAATCAGTGTTTTCGAAATTTTTTTTCGACTTATAGATATTGAGATATTTTATTTTGAAATTTGAGAAGGATTTTAAATGAAATAATTACGAAAATGGCACTCCCTTTATTTTTTTTTAATCTGGAGCATTGATGTGTTTTTTAATCCAATGGCTGTTAGTGGTTCTTATGATTCTCATATAAATTTGATTCTCATTATAATAGGACCCTGTGTGTGTATTTAGTACGGTTCGATTCAGGATATTAATTCGGTTTTTCAATACTATACCAAATTCGAAATCAAAATTTCGGTTCCCTTAAAAAAATTAAAATCAAGTAACCTACGATAATGGTAATCTCACTTTTGGTTCATTTTGATTCGGTTTTAGTTCGGGTTTCGGTTTTTTTATTTTCTATTTTTTTTTTTTTCACACTCCTATTACTAAAATTTATTTTAACTATCGGGCTAATTAACATGACCCTTTTCTTTGTTAAAAAACTATAACTCAAGCGATTTTTTTTTTAAATTCGATTTTTCTTTCCATACAAAAAGTTTGAGGTTAGAAAAAAAAAACGTGACCCTTTTCTTTTACTCCATTTGTCCCACTTCAATTGAGCCACTTTTTTTTGGGACGCCTCACTTCAAATGAGCCATTTTATAAATGGAAAGAAGTGAACATTATTTCGGACATTTATATCCTCATAATGTTTACTCCCTCCGTTCCACCCGAATTTGGACAAAGTTACTTTACACGGAGATTAAGGAAAAGGTAAATGTTGTGAGTGTAATTTAAAAATAGGAGAGAGAATGAGTGGAGGGAATAGTAAATTATAATGGTGTTGTGAGTATTAAAATAATGTAGGAGAGAGAATGAGTGGAGAGAATAGTGATTTAAGGTTTCCATTTTGGGCCGTCCAAATTCGGATGGGACGCCCAAAAAGGAAATTTGTCCAAATTCGGGTGGGACGGAGGGAGTATATATTTACAAAAATTCATTCATTATACTCTTATAATTTTAACATATTTACAAAAAAAATCAATCATTAACTTACTATTCCTCCCACCCATTCTCTCTCCTACAAAAAAATCATTCATTAACTTACTATTTCTCCTCCTCATTCTCTCTCCTATTAAATAATTTTAACTTTTACATTCTCTCTCTTCTAATCTTCTACCCACTTTCAATTCTTTATTCATTTAAAAAAAAAAATCTTAAAAAGCGTGCAAAAATGTCATGGCTCAATTGAAGTGGGACGGAGGGAGTATATTTTACGAACGGGAAATTTTTAATTATCCTAAAATAATTAATTTGCCTCTTTATTTAGTGGTTAATTAGGGTTCATAGCATTAGCAGCTGGCTAATAAGGGGCGGTAAGTGAACAGTTATTAAGTGGCTAGCCTAGCTACAGCTTACAGCTTCCAGCTTCTTCTTGGTTGGTTCTGGTTCTGGTTCTGAGTGGCATGTGATCCCCATGTGCATGCGCCCCTTTGCGCACTACGCACCCTTTGGGTCCTTGCTGGCCCCATACCACATTCACATGCTCCCTTTAGGGAGGCCACACTCCCTCCCAACATACAACTAGCTCTTGCTCCTCTTTTCTCCTCCTTTTACTCTTATGCCCTTTTTCCCTCCCTCCCTCCCTAGTCCCTCCCTCCCTCTCCCTTCATTATTTGTTTAAAAAAAAACTTTTTTCTTAATTAGTTCTATTTTGTTAAAACTTAGTTTTCATATTCTATCAAGTTTAATGATGAATGGTAATTTTGATTCTTACAAAGTCACGAGTTTGAATTATCTCCATTACATTTACTTATCAAATTTATTGTTATCGCAGACTGCATCATGCTTTATCTGCATTTATTTTTCATATCTATTCGGACACGACAAAAATATTTAAACTTGATATCCATTAATGAGCTTGTATATATCAACTTAAACTTATACATGGTTAATATTAATTTTTCTTCAACTTTAAAATTAATAAAAGCAAAAAAAAAAAAAAAAAAAAAAAGAGGGTATTTTGGACAAAGGAATTTGAAGGACATGAACTTTCACATGTGCCGTTTGCAGATGAACAGGCTTTCTCTGGCAACCCTCTTCCCGCTAAGTGAGTTATGAACTTCTTGTCGTTTAGTGATTCACAATTCCAATTCTGTCCTCCGCAAATCAAGCGTATCTTTATTGAAAATTTTTCTCATAAGTTTATTTTGTTACAAATCACTTAATTTCAAATTACTCATTAATTTAAATGCTACATTAAATTTTATTAAGTATTATATTATAGTCAAAATCTTGTAAAAAATTAGTTTTTTGTAACATAAGAAAAAAATTAGTGTTAAAGCACCAACTCTAATTAATAAGAGTGATGAACGATTCTGAAAACTAATTTTTTTTTGTAACATTTTGAAAAAAAACTAATTTTTCACAAGAGTTACTCTATATTATAATGCATTATATTCTATATACAGTATTTAAAAATTACGATAAATCATCCTCAACACTGCTGCTACAACAATTTCCAAAAGTAATACGACTCTTAGTTCATAATAAATACTCCTATTGCATTTGACATGTTTATATTTTAAGTTAATGTGTTTTATTTGTTTATACATTTCATATAAAAAGATCATATAAAAAGAGAAAGTGCAACATTTATTATAAAACGGATAACAAAACATTCATATCTTATAATCTAATTTAAATATTACCATCCTAAATGTTAAATACACCCGTCCAAAATAACCATTGCATTTGAAGCAAATTTGGGATCTATAATAATTTTCGATTTTGGATAAAGGGATCTATAATATTTGTCAATTTTGGATAAAAGGTATTCAAATTACTTTTTTAATTGGCATTAATTTTTTTTCTTACAATTTATTAATTATTTTATTGTGAAAACTAAAATATATATGAGAAAGATAATGAATAAAAGTATATTTAGTATTTTTTTTTTCATTAAATTAAAGGGTTATTACAGTTGTGTCCTTCACTCTAAGTGAATCGATCAATCTCTCCCTTCCACACCTCCGACGACCCCTCCCCTTCCTCCTTCTTCCGCCTCATATTCCTTCCCAACCTCATATCCTTCTCCGACGACATTCCAGCTGCACAAAGCTGCTCATAAAATCTCAAATCTACCTCTTTTCGAACAACTCTAATCTTCCTTCTTCTCCTATTGTGAACACATCTTCTTCTACGATCTAGATCCGACTAATGACAACAAATATCTAAATTTTTCCCCTGTTTGTTTACTCTCCTTGTTGTCGTACCGGAACACACCACGAACATCGAAGCCCTATTTCCAGACTCTGGTGAAGTTTTTCCAGTCTTCATATTTCGGGTTCAATCGAAAATCTATTAAAACGAAGGTGGTTAGGAGAGTTGAGGAACTAATGGTAATTAGGGGTTGCAAATCTTTACTTGATGTGAATCAATCTACGAATCAAGCTGTAGAACAGTTTGGGAAAGAAAAGAAATGGTGTTGATTTTTTTTTTGTGTGTTTTTTTAATGGATTATGGGGAAAATTGCTTGATACTGATGGCGAATCTTCTACTGATTGAATAGACCCTCACTATTAATCACTGACAGTGGCTTATTTCTTTGGTTCAGTTCACCTTTTTTTCCTTTCTTCTGCATTTTTTTTTGTAATTTCACTACAAGAAAAACAGTTTTTTTGCGACTGTCAAAAGCCGTCGCGTAAAGCTTCAAAGCCGTCGCGGAATGTTAACGCGACTGGAAAAACAATCGCTAAGGCAGTCGCGTAAAGTCTTGTCGCGGAAAGCTAAGGCGACGAAAAACAGTCGTCGCCTTAGGTATTTGTTTTTCGCGACTGCTTTTCCCATCACATAAAGTTTTATTAATTTTATTTATTTAATTATTTAAATAACATTTGCAATCGCCTTAGATTAGAAAAGGAGACGGCAAATGCAATCGCCTTAGGTTAACAAAAGAAGACGACAAATGCAATTGCCTTAGGTTAACAAAAGGAGATGACATTTAACACTATATTATGGACCATAATCATTGTTACAAAATCAAAAAAAAAAATCAACCTACTAGGTTTGTCAAGAAAATGTATCATCCTACTAGGTCAATATAAATACAAGAATAAGAATTGACATGTAAAAAACTAAACTCTAATGACTGTAGTCATCTAATGTTACATGATAGAAGAAAAGAAAAAAAAAGTAACTCCCAACAATTTTAATATGTCCTTCCCAACGGGATCCACTCTCGGTAGTCTGCAAGAGAAAGGAGATAATATAAGTTATCAGGAGTTGGTTTTAAGTAGAAGATTATGAACCAAGTTGAAAAAATAAAATCCAAGAAAGGGTAGTAGAAACTCACAAGTTCATTAACCAGAGAAGGTGTGATATTTTTTCCCAGCAAACTTAGTTGATCCAACATAGTTTCCACATCTCGAAGTGAACCATCAGCATTCAGAGCAACAACAACAACAACAACAGCAACAACAACAGCAACAACAAGAACAAGAAAATCAACAAGATGAACAAGCTAATAACAAGAGAAAAGCCATGGAAGAAGGGCTTCCTCAAGAAAGAACACGACCTAGATATACTTAACCTAAACGCCATGGCAAATCAGAGAGATTCCCACTGACAAATCATCATACTCCAGAGGAATGCAGATGTTCGTGTCCTTTTTCTCATCAATTACAAAAACAAAATATTCAAATGAAACACAATTTAATTGATTTAATTGAACAGCCACTAGAAATTCTATCAGATGATGAACAGAAGCACAAGAAATTAAATGAGGTTTGGGGAAGATATAACAACCTGCTCAGCCTCTGGCCAAGTGCTCATAAAGTTGCAGGTCTCCGACCCCAATTGGTCGCAGTAGACTGAGAATTTTCGTGAGCTATCTGTCTTAATTGGCGTACCTGACCAAGTATAAGAAGAGCAAGGCTTACAAATCAGATCATGTTTACCATAATATGGTAAACATGATCAAGTCAATCGATTTGATAAAAATAAAGACCTACCTGCATGTACAAATAATGGTCCCACCATTGGCAGTGGGCAGCAACAGCAACAATAGCAATAGCAACAATAACAACAACAACAACAACAACAACAACAACAACAACAACAACAACAACAACAACAACAACAACAACAACAACAACAAGATGAACAAGTTAATAACAAGAGAAAAGCAATGGAAGAAGTTGCTCATCAACAGATTGTGCCATGGCATGTAGATATATATCTAACAGCTTGACTAGAGCATCAAAATCATAATTTGTAATCAAAAGAAGTGATACCTGGAATCTTTACCTTGATAACAGACTGTAAATGCTGCAACTTAAATATCAATAATAATCTTCTTCAAAGATAGCTTTGACTAGAAGAGACCGTACCTCTAATGCATTAATTCCTTTATCCATCAAATCCATCTTTGTCAACACCCGAAATGTGTGCTCACCTAGGTAAGGAATTGCAGAAATCATAAGGCAAAGAGGAGTACCAAGAACCAATAGGAAATGTTAAGCGCTCAACATTAAAAGATGTAGCAAAGAGCAAGACTAACACACCTCTTTGGAGAATGGGCTCAGAAACAAGATATATGAATGATAAACATCAAACATTGATGCTTGAAATCAGACATCCTAAAATATACCAGAGGAGGTCATAAGCAAACGCGTAGCAGTATGGCATTTCTGCCAAAACACTTGTTACTAGGGTCTTGCAAGGAGAAAGCAAGAAGTGAGTAAAGTCACAGGCACCAAACGCATATCACCAAATATATTTTGGCAAAACTGGATGATGTTTTAAAGAATGCAGAAGTAAAAACTACTGAAGTATATTAAAATACAACAGCATGAACTTTCCATTACCTTATTAACATAAGACCGAACCATATTCTCAATGTCTTCTACTATACTTTCAGATTGGCCATCTGCAACATATATATATATTTGTATTAGCTGAAGCTTAGGTAATGATTGCATGTCAATGAAAAACATAAATTGGTAACATACCAACATCAACTTTCGTCAAACCAGGCAAATCAATCAAGGTTAAGTTGACGACTGGGAAGACAAAATAAATCATAACAAGAAGTCAGCATAACAAATTAACACACAGATGCACACAAACACACATATAGAGACTGCAACCAAGACGATAAAACTTTTCTGGATTGGAACAGGAGAGATTTGCTTTGACTTCCTTGTAATTTTGTCTATTTCATCTGCAATCTCCTTTCGAACCAAAGCTGTAGACGAAAGTCAAAAAATGAAAACTCATACGTATATCCAACACACGGATACTGATTAAAAAAATAGATAGGTGTCTACACTATAACTATGATATGCACATTGTACGACCATTTTGAAGCAAAAACTCAATTCCTAGATTCTTTGATTGAAAACCCTAGTAAATATTAATTTGAGTACAAAAAACAATTGTCACAAAAAATTAATACATTAAATCTATTTTGTTGTTTATGATAAATTAACTAGAAATAACAATTACACATAGATGCATACATAAAACTAGTATAATCATCCACGAAAAGGAATTATAAGAAAAAGCCCTAATTTGTAATCAAAAGAGAGGGAACAAACAGAGATCTATTTTGGGGGATTTGAAAACAATAGTTAACTTTGCCTGTAATGTAATTTTTGTGAGAAATCAATCTATAAATTAGTGTATATTGAAAACCCTAGTAAATATTCTACTTTATCATTAATCAAAATCAAGATATCTTCGCATAATCCCCAGTTAAATCTCAACATCCCCGTTTCTCTCTCCTCACCCAATCAACTGCAAACGCCCCGAGAATACATGGAGAGAGAGAGAGAGAGAGCGAGAGCGAGAGAGAGAGGGCGAGAGAGAGAGAGAGAAAGTGAGAGAGAGAGAGAGAGCGAGAGAGGGGGAGAGAGAGAGAGAGAGCGAGAGCGAGAGCGAGAGAGAGAGAGAGAGTCACCTTGTAGGGCTGTTACACGAAACGAGTCGGCTCGAGCTCGGCTCAAGCTCGGCTCAAAAAAAAAGCTCGAGTTCGAGTGGGCTCGAGTTGAATTCGAGCTCGAACCGATTTTTAAGCTCGTTATTTTTTTCGAGCTCAGCTCGTGTTCGACTCGTATGTTCGACGAGCTCTGTTCGAGATCGACTCGTTTGAGCTCGACTCGGGCTTGGCTCATTAAAAGCTCGCATGAATTTTAGTGTATATATATATATATATATATATATATATATATATATATATATATATATATATATATATATATATATATATATATATATATATATATATATATATAATCTCGTTTAGGCTCGAGTTCGATTACAACTCGAATTAGGGCTCGATAAAGCTCGTTTGATTTCGGATTTTTTTCAAAAAATAAGTCGAAGCTCGAGCTCGGCTCGTTAATACTCGAGTTCAAGCAGCTCACGAAAAGCTCGCGTGCCAGCTCGCGAAAAGCTCGAAACTTGATTCGAGCCGAGCTCGAACAGGAATTCTGGGCTCGAGCTCGAGCTCGAAACTTCAAAAGCTCGGCTCGGCTCGTTTACCGCCCTATCACCTTGTACCTTGGAATCGAAAGAATAGGCGCTGGAAGAATCGCCGCTGGAAGGACGCCGCTGGAGGGTGAGGAAGAAGAAGAGGAATGAGAGAGGAAAGAAAAGAAAAGGGTTTTCTAAATCAGTAGTGGAATGCTATCAGAAAAGAAAAGGGTTTTTTAATTGTTTAATTAAATAATTTTTATTTTTTTTATATAACGCGATTGCAAAACCAGTCGCCTTTTAAGAAAAAAAAAAATTAAAAATCTAATTTTAAAATTGTTTAATTTAATATTTTTATAAAATTTGATTGCTAAAGCCATCGCCTTTGATAAAAATTAGAATTTCACATTCCCGCTTGAACTACATTGTTGGTGCCAGAGGAAAAAACATATATGTGATGGCATCCGTGACTGCTTAGCCATCACGCTAACCTACTGTGACTGTACTAAATGCATTCATAAAGGCCGTCTCCTTATATACTCAAACGCGACTGCTTTTTTTGCCATCGCCAACAGCAATCGCAAAAGGCCAGTTTTCTTGTAGTGTTTCGGTGCTATGTTCTAGATTAAGCCGATTGGCTTTTCACCGCCTATTGTTTATGGTTTTTGGCGAGGTGCTTATTTTTTTTTTTGCTAATTAGAGGCCATACAAAACTAAACACATTTGTAAAATTAACTAAAAACAATTGTAAAATTTCAAATATGTCAAATAATCTCATAAAATAGGAAAAATACAGGTAATAAAAGAATAAAAACAATTGTGAACTTAACTAAAAATAACTGTTAACTTAAAAAATATGTCAAATAATCTCATAAAATAACAAAAATAGAGGCCATAAGAGATTAAAAACAACTGTGACTTAACTAAAAAATTGTGAACCTAACAAATATTTTAAATAATCTCATAAAATTTCAAATAGAGGTCATAAAATACTAAAAACAACTATGAACATAACTAAAAAATAATTGTGAACTTAACAATTATGTCAAATAATTTCATATAATTGCAAAAAGTAGAGGCCATAAAAGACTAAAAACAACTGTGAACTAAGCAAAAAGTAGCTATTTTCATGCAGAAATTATGAATTTAGCTAAAACAACTGTGAACTTCTAAAAAACAACTATGAACTTGAAACAACTTTGAACTTCTCAAATTTACTCCAGATTATATGTTAATTCCTGTTTGATTCGTCTTTACAATACGAACACAACGATGATTTCATATTTTTTTAACTTCTGAATCATAAGATATTTCATTTTAAAGTTTAGAGGAAAAAAAGATTGAAAAGAGAAAGAGGAGAACAAGGGAGCTGGAAGGGGAGCATCCACCTGTGCCACATCATCAAATGAGTGGCATAAAGGAACGTGTATCACACGGGCAAAATCTGAGAAACTACCTCATGAATATTCCACCGCTTAGTTTTTTTATATTTTAGACCTTTGGGATCGTGACTTTCGTTCACATTTGTATTATACGATTTCCAATACAATAGCTGACTAGAATTCGTTTCTAGCAATAGATATATGAATTGATTGGTTATGAAATTCTCTATTGGGGCTTAGGTATCTATGGACAAATCACGTCTACAAAATGCCAGTACCATGCAGCTGCTTCAAATCCAACGTGATGCTCCTTGGTCAGATGACCAAGATATTGGCGTATACTGATGGATGAGTTTTATACTCATCTGTTAGGTATTTTCTAGACTTTTTCTGTGCAAAATCCTTAAGTTTGTTGGTATTTGATATATGTTTTTGTGTTTTGTGAAAGACAGTGTTAAACAGGTGGAAAGTGCAAAATATAGACCAATTATGGCGAAATTTGGAGCTCCAGGGACTTCAGACAAAAATTACGGAAGATCAAGGGGCTGAAGTGCAGAATCTGAAACTGAGTGACCAATCTGCAGCTGTCCAGAAAGTTAAAAAGCTGCTGTGAGATGTTTTGAAGTTTATGGGCTTTTTAGAAATATATGGAACATGGTGGGCTAAACTGGAATTTGTTAAAATGCCAAGGGCTTTATGAGAAATTAGAATTCCAATATTGCAAGGAACATATCCAAGCCACGCAGAGACCTCTCAGACCTCTGTTTTGTTTTTATTTTTTTGTATTCCTATTTTGCTGGAGACTTCTGACTCCTAGTATAAAAAAGGAGGGATTAATTTTGGTTTAGAGGAGACTGATTATTACGTATTTAGGAGGAGATTTGATATTACATATTATTTGGTATTGAAGATTTTAGGGTTCATCAAATTATGATGAACTAACCTTCTTTTTTTGCGGATTGTATGTAACAATTTTCGAATTCTTATGCTAATAATGTTTTAATTCTTCCACACTTTTCTTGTTCTTGTTCAATGGAGTTTGCTTAATTTATTTTTAGACTTCAAAATTATTGATTGATATTGTTGGTCTTTAAATTACTAGGGTTTAAATTACTATATTTGCGTGGGTAGTTTTTACATTGGCCTAGATTCCATTGAATAGATCCAATTGAAGACCTTGCGGAAATCAAAAGGGTCTAAAATCATTTGTTTCGTGGTTTTTAAAAGTATTACTTGTATGTTTTGTAGACCTTGCGAAAAATATCACATCGAAGTAATGATAGGGTTGCAACCCGGCCATCTAACCGTTCCAACTCTTATTAAAGTGAACGATTTCTTGAACAAGATTAGTAATTGTATTTATAAAATTAGCATAGGAATGAGATAGTTGTGAAACCCAATCCGTGAATATTTGTCAATCTTGAATTCGATCTTTGTTTTATTTTCATTAGTTTAAATTATTTGTTTTCATTATTAGTTTAATTAATCAAAAACAAAAACCCCCTGGTTACTTTACACTAATTAAATCAGCTTGTTAATTCACTCATGTCTCTGTGGATTCGACCCTTGCTTGTGCATACTACTACAACGGTAGCTAGTACACTTGCTAGGTATTTTAATTAGAAATGATCCTTCGTGTAGCTGCTAGGCAAAAGAAAGTCCCAACATTATTGCTGTTTAAAATCAGAATGACTTGGCCCAAGTCTCACGACTCGTGTTCATGAGTGGGCTTGGCACTTGGAGCGAACTGGGCCTGGTGGTTTGGGCCTGAATTTGGGCTAGTTGGCATGGCCCTTGTTTTGTACCATTTTTTTATTCTTTCGTAACAAATGACACAGGCACTTTGATCACTATAATTTCCTCTTTTGCACTTTCGACCTTGAACTTTCATATTTTCACTTTGGACCCAGACTTATTTAACCAATTTTTCTTCTAATTTCCATAATTGCAGTTTGGTCCCTGAATTTCCACAATTTACATTTTGGCCCTTGAACTTCATAATTTCAGTTTAGTCCTCCGCTTTTCAGAATTGCATTTTGCTCCCAAAACTTCCAAAGTAGGTTCAAATCTTCTATTTTCAGCATTGTTTTACTTCAGTCCCTGAACTATCAAAACACTAAAATATACATTAAATTTCCAAGGTTTCGATCAAAAAATAAGCTTGGGAACATATCTTTTGGATGGGTAAAACCACATCCATCATATACCACATATGATCGTTCTGGAAAACGAATCACAATTACAGGTACCTGGGAGTTTTGCTTCAAGTTTTCTCTACAAATAAAAAAAAAGTTGAAGATTTAGTTACGATTAGAAATCGACTTTTAGATTGACATCCATGGACCCCTTTCATATACTCATTCAATTGGAAGTATTGATCCAATTTGAAAATTTTGTTTCGCAATTTCAGTATCCAAAATTTCCATTTTTAAGGTATCATAGGCCATTTACATACAAGGAACATAGAACATACGAAAGCTTTAGAATATTATTTTCGAGCGCTAGAACGAAACCCATTCTTACCCCAAGCTTTTAATAATACATATGACTGGTGGAGATGATATTCACTCCGGGACCGTAGTAGGTAAACTTGAAGGGGAAAGAGAGATCACTTTTCGACTTTGTGGATTTACTGCGCGATGATTTTGTTGAAAAAGATCGAAGTCGCGGTATTTATTTCACTCAAGATTGGGTCTCTCTACCGGGTGTTCTGCCCGTAGCTTCAAGCGGTATTCACGTTTGGCATATGCCTGCTCTGACCGAGATTTTTGTTCCTCAGTAGCTCAATGGTAGAGCGCTCAGTTGTTAACTGATTGGTCGTAGATTCGAATCCTACTTGAGGAGATTTGATTCATTCTGAAATTGTTTCAGCATTTCAAACCCCTATCCCTCCATATCTATTTTGGATGCTTGCGATTTCATTCCTCCCATTTTGAATTTGACACGCATAATATGTTATTATATATTTTTATTGAACTCTCATTTTCTAGCTGTTGCGCAACTCCTTATTTACGTGATCGGTTTAATAGGTATTTTCTTTTATGGTTCATATTCTGGATTGGGTTGATCTCTGTAGTAATCATATGAATTGAGTTATCGACATGAAAATGTAAGAACTCAATGGGCCTTAAATCATAAGGGAAACCCATTGAGTTCTTACGAATTCAAATATTTTGTTCGTCTAAATGGCATAATCATTTTCGACTCTTTCAAAAGGCATGTCATTTGCACTTGGTTTATTTAAATTTGGAAAAAATTGAGATATGATTCTGAAGGTATCAATTTGTTCAAGAAACTAATTTGGGGTTGGAACTCACAAATACAAATGGAAGTGAGTTAGATAAAACGAAAGAAAACTTGAAGCGATCTTGAAGGCTCTTTTGCTCAGAACCGAAATGTTTCTGAAACCAGTCACCCCTAAAAGGATCATTTTCATTCTTGTCGAAATCAAATCCTATGTTCACCCTGTAGGTGCAATGATTTACTTCACGGGCGAGGTCTCTGGTTCAAGTCCATGATGGCCCAGTTGCGCCGGGGAAAAGAAAGGAAGCCCGAATTAACCAACCATGTACGAAGCGGGATCGAAGAGGAAATATGAAGAAATAGCTAACTTGTAGATTATGGCAAAAAAATACTTCGATTTATTCAGTATCTTTATGGGGGAAAGAACGTGTCAAAGTCAACCTCGATTAGGTACCACTCACGCGACCCGCATCGAAACTGTGCTTTACCCCTAAATGTCCAGTCAACTGCTGCGCCTCAACGCATTTCAGAGAGAACCATCTAGCTCTTTCAAAGCTTATTACTCAACAAGAAATAAAAGCTTTGGCTTCGTCTGATCGGGATAGGGACGACTTTCTCACATCTATCATAGCTTATTGATATTCAATTGTCGAGATTGAAAGATTTAAATGTATGGTCGTTCCTACTGGCATATTGGTTGAAGTAGATTCGTCTTTTTAATGAATCAAAACCCCTTCCCAAACTGTATAAGCTTCTTCCAAAGCATACTCATCGATCAGCATCAGTCTCTAAAGATTGGGTATAGGTGGCTGCATCAGTTTATTTTATTCATTTTGACCATACTTTCTCGGAGTTCATTCTCCGGATAACTCCATTTAAACCATCTACAACTTTGAGTCAATAGCACCCTCTATAATCTCTCTCAAAACTTTCAATAAAGTTTGAATCAAAAAATAAATCAAGAATGAAAAAGAAAGTTCGAAACGTACCGCTCATAACGGTGATATTGTATGTTCGAGCTGATAGAACTGGGCGGGGAGGTGATACTAGTTATCAGGTTAGAGAGGGGCCTAAATAGAAACAAATATAACAGCCCATGACAAAAGGCTATTACTTTCACACCTCTCTCTCTCTCTCTCTCTCTCTCTTTTTGTGCTACTCCTATTTCAGGCCCAAAAATGCCAAGCCCAACAACAAGAATAACAAATTCATTCTGTAGGGACTGAGTAAAGTTAGGAACTGGACCCTGTGGGATCATTTGGGTCGCTAGTTTGGCTTATCAAATTTCTTTTCCTTGGATTGTTTCAAATAGAGTAGGGCCAACCTCGGGTTTGATCAAGTGCAGAGGCAACTCTTTGATTCTTCCACGACGTGGCCCATTCCAAGGCACATTAGCATGATGTACTCCTCATGTTCGAACCGGGGTTTGAAACCACCTCACTTGCCTACAACCGTTGAGGAAGAGCTGAATACAAGACATAATGGTCAATTTAGAAATGTGCATCCTGTGTGATCGATTTCGTTAGACTTAGAGACCATTCACTAATTGCCCCTTAAATTAGACTATAATAATAATTGTTTTTATCAAAACTTTTTAAAAAATTAACACAACAATTATTTTGGATTTAGGAAGTATTGCTAGGTTTAAAAAATGTTGATGCAACAGTTATTTTGGATATAGGAAGTACTGCTAGTACAATTATCTTGACACTTATAAGTAGAGTAAGGGGGTTTTTGTTTTTTTTAAGTGATAAGTGCTGAAATCTGATTTCAGTTCTGAAAATGGCTGAATGATTAAGAGACAGCAACTGAAAACTGAATTTTGAATTGGATAAGTTGTTTGATTTTGTATCTGAATTCATTATCTGAAACAGTTAAAAAAAAAAAAAAACCGTAAATGCATTATGAAACAAGAAATGCTTGTTTAAATTTTTTTACCCAAAATCAAATATGAAAAGCAAGGCTTTCGGAGGCTTTCGAGGCAATTCAGCAACATTTTAACCACTTAAAATTAAGAGGACTTTAAGAGCCTAACAAGCCTTATTTCAAAAAAAAAAACAAACACACTTATTTCTCTAATCCTCTTAATGAATAAGTGTTAAGAGGCAAATAAGGCTTAAAATAAAAAAAACAAACGCCCCCTAAATTGCATTTTAGTTACCTGAGTTTTACAAGATGTTTCAATTGATTAACGAAATTATATTTGTTAAAGTTGATTATTGAGTTTGTGTTTTGGTTGCAATAAGATATAAATTTGAATGACCCGTTAAAAATCTAACAAAAAATATGCCATGTGCCACTCACATGACATATTAAAGGGGCATTTCTGTCTTTTTCATGCAATATCATTTCGTTAATTGAACTATCATTACACCCACGCTATACACGGTGACAAACTAGTTTTTTAAAAAATAATTAAACACATAGTTTTATAATTGATTGTTAAGTACTTCATTCACATGTAATAAATGATCGAAAATTATCAAATTTGTTCTTTAAATTTTTTTGGATATTAATTTTGGAAAGAATAATAATTAAAAGATAAAGTAATAAACAAAAATAAAAAAAAAATTGTGAAATGTAAGAATATATATCATACAATTTGGAATATTTTTTATCACCAATAAGACAACAACATCAGTAAAACATTAATTATGTCAAATATACTCTTATAATTTAGTCATTAAACTAAAAAATAAACTATTTCTTAAAAAAGTAGAAAAATAAGTAGAGAAAATATAAAATTTAGAAATATAATTTTTTTATGTAAAGTATTAGATATAAAATACTCCCTCCATCCCAAAATGATTGTCCCACTTTTTTTTTTGCATTTATTACGAAGAAAATTTGAACAATAATTTTAGGTTGATTTAATTATACAAATGAAGATCTAAAACTTGCAATTGATAGTATTATTGATGGTGTATCAATAATGAGTTTTAAATTTTCATTTATATAGTTAAATAAATCTAAAATTATTGTTCAAAGTTCGTTCGTAATAAAAGCAAAAAAAGTGAGACAATCATTTTGGGAGGAGGGAGTACTTAACTCATTCTAATAACAATCCATCTTCATGCCTATCAACCTATTTAGATTTCTCAAAAAAATTTATTACAGATAATTAAGTCTAAAAATTATACCACATCTCCACACATTATTAGCCTAACTTTATTAGCCTAACTAACCGCTTTTTACCCTAAAAATCATTATTTTTCTTTTAAAAAAATGTAATCTTTAATGTTTTTATCTCTTCCCAAAAATTGAAGTAAATCATTATTTAAAAGCCTTTCTCTCATTTCAATATTTTTTAAATAGATAATTAAATATTTTGGAAAAATAGACTTTTTTACAAAGATGATAAAAGGAATAATTTTTTGCATTAAAAATAATAATCATTTGATTTTTGAAAATAGAAAAATCTTTATTCAAAATATTTTACTTTATAGCTTTTTTTGTTAAATTTTTTTTTTTACAGCAGATGTAAATTATATTTAGTGAGTTTAAAATATGGATCATATTTTAGATTATTATCCTTAATATATTAATAAAGATTTTGTTTTGAAGTCCCATTGCATGAAAAATATAGAAATGACGCTCAAGAATGTCATATAAGTGGCACATGACATATTTTTCGTAAATTTTTTAACAAGTCATCCAAATTTATACTTGATTGTAATTAAAACACAAATTCAATAATCAAATTGTAACAAATACAAATTTAATAATCAATTAAAACAGATTAACTTAGTTAATTGTAATGCAATTTGCCCCTTTTAAGTAAGAAGCAACTTACTCCCTCCGTCCCATAATACTTGACACACATTTCTATTTTGGGCGTCCCACTGATAAGTCACACTTCCTAAAATGACAAAGAATCTTTACTATTCCCTCCACTCATTCTCTCTCCTACATTATTTTAATACTCACAACACCATTATAATTTACTATTCTCTCCACTCATTCTCTCTCCTACTTAACTATCTACACTCACAACACATCAACCTTTTTACTTTTTCCTTAATTCCCGTGCGGAACAGTAACTGTGTCAAGTATTACGGGACGGAGGGAGTATAAATTTTCTTTTGAGACACAAATGGCAAAATGGTAGTTATAAGTGAAATACGTGGCGAAAATTGAATACCTCATTTACTTAAACCCCGAAATAACTCCCACCTCCGTTTATACCATAACGCCCAAACGGAAAATCCTCTTCTTTTCTCTCTCTCTCTCTCTCCTCTCGCTATGGGTTCTAGGCAAAGAAAACCCCTCAATGTAGCCACCAGAAAAAGGCATCAAACCTCCACCTCCACAAGAAGTAGACTCGGCGGCTGCGGCCGAGCAAGCACTTCAGTTTCCGACAAGCTGGAGGCACTCAAAAATCTCATACCGGCTCACAACGACGCCGGCGACAATGAAGCCGACCAGCTTTTCCAACAAACCGCCGATTATATCCTTCTACTTCGGACGCAAGTGTCCGTGTTGCAAAGGCTCGTTGACTTTTACGGCTCTAGTAATCAGAGCCCACCAGATGTTGTTGCTGCTTCTTCTGTACAGTAATTATTTAGTTAATATCTACTCTACCAAATATTGGAAACTCAATCAAAAAATTCCTTTCTTTCTTTATTTTAGTTAGATATTTAATGCAACATTATGATTGTGGTTAGTAAGTAGTAATCCAACTTCAAATTAATAGTGGATGTTGTTAATTTCTTCGAGTTTTTTTAAGGGTTCGCTAGATTATGATTTGTTCAATTGTTGGTTTTGATTTGTTGTTGAGCTGATGTTTGCTTGAATATCTAATCTGCTCCTCCATTGACAAGGGAATCTCATTAAGGCTCCGTTTGTTTGGGGGAAAATATTTTTCGGAAAACATTTTCCCCATTTTCCGGTGTTTGTTTCGCACCGAAAAATTGAGAAAATGTTTTACGCTAAACATGTTTATCTCATTTTCCGGAAAACATTTTCATTTTTCGGAAAACATTTTGCAGGAAATCATTTTCCGAAAAATGTTTTAAACAAACGGAGCCTAAAGTTGCAAATAAACTCAAATCTACTCTAATTTTCCCTCTTTATTTTGAAACGACGGTAATTACATAATACAATTTAAATATTTGTTTATCATCTCTTAATGTTTCCTATAATTTGAGTTAGATTTTTTTTTTAATTCAAAATGAATTTTCAAAAACTTTTCAAAGTTCCCATTCATTGATCGTGATCAAATTTGATTTATCTTTTGAAAATTAACTTTTGCACGTGTGATTAACTTATAATAGACATTATTTACATCTAGAATTGTTAAATACTAGTATTAACTCCCGTGTGCCAAGGACATGAAGTGATGCCTATCCAATTGCGTTTTTACTAAATTCATTTTTTCTTTATTTTATCAAAATCGTCGTGCTAGTAAAAAAAATAGTATGTCCCAATAAACGATTAAATAGGTACATTACCGGTCTAAAACAAATGCATGGAGGGTAAATGATTCCTAGTCTCCTCTAATCCGCTAACACAAGTCAATGAAAAATAAAAACCATCGGAGTATTAGAAACTCCGTCTCCTTATAACACCAAAATATAAACAATGAAAAATAATAACCTTAACTTGATACCAACTCGCAATATAAAACGGTATCCAAGCTAAGATCCACACACAAAAGCCAATGGGAACTAAATATGTCATATATTTTCTCCAGACTTGGCTCACACTACATACACCCTCAAAAAAAAGAAATCATTATTAAGGTTGTGATCCTTAAACAAAGATTTACCTCGCGAAACTGCACCAACACCCCTTATAACTCAAAAAATGAACGAGGTTTTCTAAATCCTAGGCACCACTATCCAAACCTCCTACTCCAATAATGGCCCTACCCGATACTCCAAACCTCTCTTATGTCTCCAACTCCGGTGATATAAAAGATAGAAAACATATCACTTCCTCACCTTTTGCCTAGGTGTCGTTTCCGGTTTTCACCTAGCCTCTCTTTTCTTTCTTTTTTTTTTCTTCTTTTTTTTTTCTTCTTCTTTTTTTTTTTTTAATTTTTTTTTCCATTTTTTTTCTCAATTTTTTTTTTGAACAAAAATAACGTATAAACAATGATACAACAATCATCCTCCCCCCACGCTTCAACTAGACATTGTCCTCAATGACACTAAACAATAAATACGGGACAATAAACATGGGGGAAAGGGCACCAAATAGACTAAGTAATGGGACGGAAGGCCCCACAAACATGGGTCTCATCAATGTAAGAGGAATAAAAGAAATCTTTTTGAGTTACCTCTAAAAGATGTTTCGGTTCCATGACATGCCTCCCTGTTGGAGACAATTTCAGCTTCTCCTTAATCTTCTCTTTTGCTTTCGTCCCCACCCTTGGTGGTTTTCCTTTCTTCTTTTCCTCCGGCTTCACTTTTGGAGCTTCACCATCATCAATATCTACCGCACCTCCATCCTTTGCTTTTGGTTCCATCAAATCCATGGCACACACCTTACGAACATTGTCGGGAAAATTCTTAGCATCGAAGGCATTCAAACTCACCACTTTTCCATCAAACTCCATGGTTAAAGAACCATTTTTCACATTCAGCTTTGTCTCAGCAGTAGACATAAATGGCCTCCCCAACAAAATGGGAGCCTCAGAATCCGACTCCATCTCAAGAACATAAAAATCTGCCGGGAAAATCAAGTCACCAAGCTGGACTTCAACATCTCTCACTACCCCCTTGGGGTATGCGTTGGACTTATCCGCCAACTGTATAACCACTCGAGTATCCTCCAATTTACCCAATTTAAGGTCTTCAAACAATGTACAAGGCATAACATTGATTGAAGCCCCTAAATCAAGCATAGCTTTCTGAACTGAACTACTCCCAAAAGTCACTGGAATCACGAACATGCCCGGATCACTACACTCTTTGGGCATCTTTTTTTGATAAACAACACTAACATGCTCAATAACTCTCACTTTTTTCAAAGCCTTCAGCTTATTATTCCTCTTGGTAGTACACAATTCCTTCAAGAATTTAGCATATCTAGGAACTGTTTTGAGAAGGTCCAAGAACGGAATATTTACCTCAATATTTTTGAAAGTTTCAAACATGCTCTCCTCCGATTCATTTGAGGCGTCTCTTTCCAATGCCAATGGAAAAGGTGGGACGGGTTCATACTTTTGGAAAACTGATGGCGTATTCTTCTCTTCAAGTACTTTCTCTTTCTTCTCCACCTCCAACTCAGGTTCCACTCTCTGGTCAACTTTCTGTTCAGCATCTATAGAAACCATCTGTCCATCAACTTTCTTCTTCCGCCTCACATAAACTACGCTAACATTTTGCTTCGGAAGGTTTTCAGTTTGAGGTGATGATTTTGCCGCCTCTCTAGCTTCCATTCTTACCACTGCCTCTGCAATCTGCCCCATTTGTCTCTCCAGACCACTAATACTAGCATCAGTCCTCTGCTGATACTGCTGAAAAATGCTTGATAAGGTAGTCATACTCTGAGCCAGTGTACGGAACATATCATCTGTAGAATGTCCCTGCTGCTGTGGTTGTGGTTGTCCCCATCTAGCATCGGGTTGATTACCCCCATAGTTATACTGTCTCTGCTGCTGCTGTGGGAACCCAACTGAATTCACATTCTCCTGACCTTCTTTCCGACTCAACAATAACTGCCTCGTCATACATTTCAACTCCTTGACCTCGGACTCAAGCTTCTCATTCTCCCCACTACTTGTACCCGCTACCCTAACATGTCTGACACTGGACCTCCTCCCATGTGTTCGGGTACTCCTTGCTAGCTCCTCTAGTAATTTCTGGGCCTCCGCAGTAGTTTTGTTCAGGATACTACCTCCACAGGAAGAGTCAACCATCCTCTTATCTTGATCAGAAAGTCCCCCGTGAAAGTACATAATCAACTGCTCTTCATCATACCCATGATAAGGACAACTCCTGGTGAGTGTATGGAACCGATTGTAAAACTCATAAAATGATTCATCTGCCTTCTGTTCCATGTTACTGATGTCCCTTTTCATGACATTTATCTGATCTACTGGGAAGAACTCATCCAAAAAGACTTCTTTCATCTTCTGCCAGGTGGTTATACTGTTTGGGGCTAGATGATAATACCACATATTGGCCCTGTCCTTCAAAGTAAAAGAGAAGGCTCGAAGAAGAAGCTGCTTAATTGGTAGATCTGAAGGCTTCATACTGGTGCAAACTTGCACGAACTGGGAAACATGCTGATTCGGGTTTTCTCCGGGTAACCCACTGAAACTAGGCAATTGATTTAGTAACCCCGACTTCAACTCAAATGTAACTCCCGCAGGCAAAGCAGGAAAAGTAACTGCCTGCGGTTGCTCCGTCCAATTAGGAGCAGTTTTCTGCCTGAGTGTCTGGGGTGCTCTATCACCCATCTCTTTCTTGATAGTCCTTTCAATTTCTGGATCAAGAAGCTCAAGAGAATAATCAGTAGAACGGGTATGGAACAAACAATGATCCACACCACGAAGGGACAGGGGGGAAACTAATAAAGAGATAAAAAAACAAACAAATAAAATTAAATGACAGAAATTAAATAAGAACACAAACAAATAAACACCGTTCCCCGGCAACGGCGCCAAAATTTGACAGGCTAAAGTCGCACGCCTACAAATTACTTACCAAGACAAGACTCGGCTACAAAACTGCAGCAAGGGCAAGTCTAGGGTCAATCCACTGAAGAACGGTTATTTGTTTATGTAATAGTCACTGACCAGTTTTGGGAGTTGCTTGATGAGATTGTTGTAATTAAACTAAAGCAAGAAAATAGAGTTGTAAACAATACTTTAAAGAGAACTTTGGATCATGGTTCTATCCCCATTCTAGTTCCGAATATCATTGGTTAAATCCCTTCCTTTATTCCCCTATTCACCCAATCACGAGATATATTTCAATCTCTATTTCTTTCTTTGATAATAGTTAATAGCGGCGACACGCTCAACCAAAAATCCTAATTGATAAACAAACTAAGCCGACACGGTCGAAATTCGAATAAAAATTGATTTCGATTTAAGAAACTAAGATTGAGAATAATCACTAATATACTTTCAATTAGATAATTATCTAGTTTTACCCAATTCACAAATCAAGATGACACATACAAGATTTATAAAATTGCTACAATGAAAACCCTAATCCGACACGATAGAAAGGAATTCTAGCAGTAATTAATCACAAGAATTAAGAAATTGATCAAATTTCTAAATCCTAGTAATCAATAATAATCAAGCAATACAAGTAAAACTATGAAATAGAAAAATAATGGGGAAGAGAAAATAAACCTCAATTCATAAAAAGAATGGTTCAAAGAACCTTAACCAAAGTAATGGAAGTTAAGCTTCCATGGAAAATCCAAAAGCTTGGAATTGTTATTAGCAAACACTAATCTTCCAGCCGTGTCCCCCCTTAATAAATAAAAGAAAGAAAGTATTTATACTACCTTTCTCACAACCCTAAGTTAAAAAGGAAAAAGGAAATAAAAATAAATACTCCTAAAATTACACAATTCCCATCGCTGAGCCAGGCCGCTTCGTCGCTGAGGGTACAACTCGTCCCCTAATTGCTTCCTCTCTGATTCAGTCGTCCCTGTGACGGGGAATACTTGGTGGTGAAGGTGACGAATTGTCCCTTGATCTCGCTTCTCTGTTTCGGTCGTCCCTGCGATGGGGAAGACTTGGTTTTGCTTAGGACTACTCGTCCCTTCAGTATCCAGGTTATTTTTCCAATCTTTTTCTCCTTCAAATCTTGTTATTTCATTGCTTCGATCCTTCTTCAATTGACTTGATCTTGAACCTTGATTTGATTCTCGAATACTTGTTTTGGCTTCACGAAACCCTTACATCCTATTACATGCAAGAATGACTAATTTCCCTCAAATTACAATAATCTCTCAATAAAGCCTCACAATACACAATACTCTTAAATTACATCAAATCTATACTAAATTACATGAAAATAAAGAATTATAGGGACGGAAAACATAGGAAATAGATAGTATAAATCCGTCCTATCATGTATACAGAAACTTCAAACTTCAAAATGATAAAACAAAGGATCCTTAATCTCTTATTTATTTGGACATCGGTTATGGGGGAGTGGGAAGTTAAAAACGGTTAAGGGGAGGGGGAATTCATGCCGTCGGATCATTTGTTGAGATTCAATCTCATCCGCTCTTTGTCTCAGCGGTTACCTCCATTGTCTATTGTAATATAGATTGCTTGTAACACAAAAAGATGTCATTTTTGATTAATTGGTTTTAAGGTGAACCTTATAGTTTAAAATGTATCGTGCAAACTGCAAACTTAACGGCACACAATATTATTTCATGTCATCCGATTAATAAGTGCACATCGTAAATATAGAAGATATATCAAAAGATATGTGAAAAGGTTATGGAGAGGTTGTAGAGAGCAAAACATATTATGTATTATTGTCTCAAAGTTTACATAAGCTAGAGACTCATATTTATACTCAAAACATATGAGTCCTAATTCTTATTGGATTCTAACAAATCTTTCCTTATTCTAATAGTAAATATAATTCTAATTGGAAATACTTCTAACCAAAGTAACTTTCCTAAGTTGGCTCAATACCAACTTTGGTAACTAAATGTTTGGTGAATCTCCTTCTTTATTTTTAACATGCCCCCGCAAGATGGATGATCGTGTAGTGAGACAAATCTTGGATATAAGATCATGAAACCGAGATTTGCCAAGTGGTTTTGTTAATGCATCCGCAAGCTGATCATTACCGGATATAAAAGAAACGCGAAGAGTTTTATTTTGCACATGTTGACGAACAAAATGATAATCAAGAGCAAGGTGCTTCATACGAGAGTGAAATTTAGGAATTGCATCAACATAGGTAGCACCTAAATTATCACAATAAACAACTGGAGGTTCAACAGCCGAATGACCCAGTTCGCGGAGAAGATTATGAACCCAAATAATCTCTGCTGACATAGAGGCAACAACACGATATTCAGCTTCTGTCGAGGATCTAGAAAGAGTGCGTTGCTTGCGAGCACTCCAAGAGATAGGATTTTTACCAAGATAAACAATATAGCAGTAGTAGAAATATAATCATCCTTATCACCTGCCCAATCAGCATCTGTAAAGGCATGAAGAGAGAGAGAGAGAGAGAGAGGAAAATCTCGACGAAGAACAAGACTGTTAAAAATAGTGCCAGCAAGATAACGAAGGAGGCGTTTGAGAGCAGTCCAATGATCTTCGGTTGGCCTATGCATAAATTGAGCCAAACGATTAACGACAAATGATATATCAAGCCTTGTTAAAGAGAGATACTGCAAACTACCAACAAGAGCACGATATTCAGTAGGATTAGAGATAGCAGTGCCGCCATGTAGAGAAAGATGAACATCCTGTGCCATAGGAGTAGACACAGGTTTAGCCTATGTCATGTGTGAACGAATCAAAATATCCTGAATACCTTTTTGTTGACTTAGCAAAATGCCATTTGGGTGAGGAAGAACTTCAACACCCAAAAAATAAGAAAGAGAGCCAAGATCTTTGAGAGAAAAGCGGGAGGAAAGTTGATGTATGAAAGAATTAAGAAGACCATTATGAGACCAAGAGAATGATAATATCATCAACATATACCAGAAGATAAATAAGACCAAGAGAATGATGTAATGTAAAAAGGCATGTGTTGGGTATGCATACTTTAACCCTCCTAACTTTAGCTTAGATTTGATTGATGCCATAACCTCATCTCTATTTTAAGGACTTTAGGCCCATATGTAATGAAGTTTAGACTTCAATTTTTTAGTATAAGTCAATTTTATAGAATAGGTTAAATTAGGCTTGAAGACTGGCACAAGACTCGTAGGACATGAGGATGCACTTCAAAGATGTTTCAAACCGCACTCAAGAAACCACACATGCAAACCGCAGTGTGGAATCCTTACTTGAAAGCGCTCCTTGAACAACTGCAGTGAATCCTAAACTGATGTAACCACACTAGCAAACTGCAGTGCAGTTCAAATATCTCGATCGCACTATTGAACCTCATCTGGTGAAACCGCACTTTCTCAACCGCATCCAATGATTGAAGACTTGAAGTGAACCACATATGACTGTTGGAATCCACGTCAGCAATGACAAAAGTCAACCACCAAATCTTGTCACGTGACTAAGTGTCAGACAAGATCTGCAAAGATCTTGAAAAGGTGACAGATGTCCTTCATACCTTATTTGCAGCTGGAGTCTGATCAGCTTTATCTGCAACTGCTGCACCAAAGGACAAAAGTGGATTTATGGACCAATCAGATTGCACCAGTACAGTACTACTACAGCTGTATCATAACGGCTAGTTCCTTGGTGCTTGGGTATAAATACCCCTAATCTTCAACACTTGAAGATTGCTTGAAAAATTGATTTGCTGTGAGTTCATAAGAAGTTGAAGCTCTGCCCAGAAAATATTCAGCCCTTTGAATCTTCATCTTCTTCCTTCAAAAAATATTTCCAAGCCCAGAAATCAAGCCTTAAACACGTCAAGAATCATTGTGTTCTACATCATATAGATTCAAAGAGCCTTGATCTTGTTAAACACATACACACCTCACTTGTTTAATCACATAGATTATTCATTTGAGATACACCGGTTATAGTCTAGGATTTGATCTTCATAGAATAGATTTTAGATCTAAGTATTGTACTTTGTACTTTGTAATCTCTCATACTCAATATAAAATCATACTCTTAGAAAATTCAAGACTAACCATCTTGGTAGTGGATGTAGATCATTTACGATTGAACCACTCCAAATATTGTGTTCTTCATTTCTGCATATTTACTTACTGTTCATTGCTAATTATTTTGTCTTATCTGTTTGATCTTATTTTCAGTTATCCATTATTGTGAATTGTGTTTGAAGTTAACTTTGTCAAAACCTCACTTTTCAGTTTTATAAACCGCAATGAAAACCGCTCATCAAAACCGCACCTCTTAACCGCTTTGTAAACTTAAATATTTCGCTTGCATTTTGCAACTCTACTTGCAGTTTATAATTCACTGCAAGCGGTTTTGTAAGCAAGAGGTTCAGTTTTAAAAGAGGGCGAAAATTTTGTAACAGCTATTCACCCCCCTCTAGCTGTTTTTCACCCTTGTTGCCACCTTTGGGACCAACAAGTGGTATCAAAGCGAACACATTTATAAAACTACTATTTTTCAAGCTTAACAGCTTGTATGTCGATTCGCTATGGTAAATACTAAAACCATGATAAAGGTTAACTATTCACACATTCCTCTTTTGGATGAAGACCACTTCGACATCTGGAAAGTCCGAATGCTGATCCATTTGGAGACTATTGACGAAATGCTGGTGGAGTGCGTAACAAATGGCCCATTCATTCCCATGAAGGCCAACACCAATCCAACCACCAGTGCAGAAACTCCAGAAGTCTAAAAGCCTAAATCTGAGTGGTCTGATGAAGAAAAGAGATTAGCTGCTTTGGACAGCAAAGCGAGGTTCATCATTTCTGGAACCCTTCCCGTATCAACCCTTCAAAAGGTGATGTATTCCAAAACCACCAAGAAGATGTGGGATGCAATAGAGAGCTACCTCGAAGGTGACGATCTCTGTAAAGAAAATAAAAGATATGCTGTTAAAAGATCCTACAACAACTTCAACAGAAAATCCAACGAAACTTTGCGCCAAACCTACGATCGCTATGTTGAGGTAGTTAATGCTTGTAGATCTCTTGGCAAAACCTTAACTGATAAAGAAGTCAATATGACTTTTCTAGCTGCTTTAGGTTTGAGATGGATAAATAAAGCCACATCTCTTGAGGACACCAAAGTTTTGAATACTTGGACATTAAGTAACTTGTATGCAAATCTTAGAGTCTATGAACTTAAATTAGATCATATTGAAGAGGTTGAAGGGAAAACCAAATCACTTACCATGTCCATAGTGGAACATGAGGAGAAACCAACCACATCCAATCAAACCACTGATCCTTCCATATCGACCGCATCACTCATCGATATGGATGATGATGATTTTTCAATGTTTGTGAAAAGATTTAAAAAATTTAGAAAATCTTCAAAACCCTTCACAAAATCATTTTCAAAAGGCAAACCTTCAGCAACTTTTCCTAAGGCTGCTGATACAAAGAAAAAGGGTGATCTAGTTTTCTACAACTATAGAAAACCTGGTCACTTAGCATCTGAGTATCCACAGCCTAGATTCGAATATATGAAAAAGAAAACCTCTCCTGTGAAATTTTCTCGTCGCAAGGGAATGGTTGCTAAAGAGGAAGAGAACTCAAAGGAGTTAGCTACTTAGATTGAAACAGATTCTGATGAGGGAAGTGATGATGAAACCGAAGAGGTTAATCTCTGCTTAGTTGCAGATGCTTCCGATGATTCAGATACTGAGTCAGTCGAGTCGCTGGATATGGAGGATGAAGTAGTTCCCCCAAGAATTCCCAAATTTAAATTGGATGATGATGTGAAACTTACTCCTATCATTAAGATTGGGAATAGTTCTTATTCACGTCCCATTTTTCCTTCCAAAAATGCTACACCTTTAAAATAAATTCCAAAGAAGAAAATTTTGAAAAAGGTGGTGGTAGAGGTTTCTCCCATGGAACATGAAAGGATGTTCCAGGAAGTGTGAGCGTTGTGAAGGATTTTTTGAGTCGCCACCTATATTATTCGTTTGGAAAACATAGAAAAACCATTTTTTGAAAGAGAGTTGGGTTCGGGGCTTAGGTTATGGAATGGAAAGGTCAAGGAGCACCCATTCCACCCAATCCGGGGATCAGTCATGCTAAAGAAAAGAGAGGTTTTCAAAAATAGAAGAAGATTTCAAATAAAAAATTAATAAAGATCCATTTAACAGGGTTAAACAGAATGTAGGATCGATTTCTTCAAGACCATCCCCATGATTTGGAGAGGCTCTAGGCCGACCCTAGATTCTATGGATTTATACCACTCTAACAATCAATTAGAAGGGGATTTAGGGGTTACCTTGCGTGAGGTGATTTGGGCAGAGTTTCGACTCAAGTTTAGAATCGAATCTTGATACGGACAGAGCTTCGCCTCGGTCCTTGACTCGGGTCTTGATGTTTGTTTATCAACAAGGTTGACAAACAAACTTTGAGGTGATTATAGGGTGATTTTACAGGAATCTTTCAGGGAGAGAAACCAGTAAAATGTGTGTGAATTGTGGAATTTTGTGGACCTCTTGAACCTTGGAAGTCACCAAGTATTTATAGGTATTGGAGAGGTGTTGAAGATGAGATCAAACACTTCAAGAAGGTTCCAGACTCCAAACTCTATTGGTTGGCCGGATGGATGAAGTTTTATCTCGAAAAGAGGTTGAAATCGACGAGGAAACTGCCATCTGCATGCTGCAGAGGGACAATATCTCGCGCGGACACGCCATTCCGCGCAACATATTGCTCTTGTGGACAATTCTGTCCTTCCCTCGCTATCTCGTATGCAGTTTAGTCCCAAACTAACGGTGGTTAGTCAAAACTTAACGAAACATGACGAAATGGTGGATTTCTACTTCTTGACTCAAAGCGAGACTTAGAGTGGTATAAATATGATCCGATGGGTTCAGAATGGGGTGTCTACAGAGCCCTTCATTGTCAAGTCTTATGAAAGAAGTCATGTTGATGATAGAAAAGACATCATTCTGAACATCGAGATGGTCGGGCCGCACGGCTTCCTATGTATCTCTATCGGAGAATCAGATCATAACGTAGTTCGACTCCAAAACACGAAAAGGCTGCTTTAGGTATTTTTAAAATTATTTTGAAAATCGAGGAGATTTTGTTTTGAAAGATAAATTCATACTGAGGAATCAAATCAAGACCCAATTCTGAATATACCTGCTTGTTTGAAGATTCGCCTGTCTGGGCTCCGAACCTGCGAGGAAATGTGTTAGAAAACAAAGGCTTACCTATCCGGTCCTTTGAGTCCTGTTAATTTTTTGACGATTCGCTTGTCTGGGCTCCGAGCCGGGCTTTTTGTTATTGAGGATGACAATTCACCTGTTTGGGCGTTGAATCGGGCTTTTGTGATGACGATCCACCTGTCTGGGCATTGGACCGAGCTTTTATGATGACGATCCACCTGTCTGGGCGTTGGATCGAGCTTTTATGATGACGATTCACCTGTTTGGGCGTTGAATCGGGCTTTTGTGATGACGATCCACCTGTCTGGGCATTGGACCGAGCTTTTTATGATGACGATCCACCTGTCTGGGCATTGGACCGAGCTTTTTATTTTACGATCCACCTGTCTGGGCGTTGGACCGGGCTTTTCTGTTGACGATCCACCTGTCTGGGCATTGGATCGGGCTTTTGATTTGACGATCCACCTGTCTGGGCATTGGACCGGGCTTTTCTGTTGACGATCCACCTGTCTGGGCATTGGACCGGGCTTTTCTGTTGATGATTCACCTTTTCTGGGCTCTGAATCATGTGGACTGAGTTGATTTTTGGATCGATTAGTTTTCGGGCGACTGGTGCCGTATCGGGCGATTGTGCGTATGTCACATTTGGCTATTTCCGTGACTTGCGGAGCCAATTTTTCCACGTTTCCTTGCTAGTGTATCATTTCCAAGGGTAAATGTGTCAAAATCTTGAATTTTGACGTTGCGTAGACGCTTATTGTCGAGGACAATTTTGTCAATTTCCAGAAGGTATATCTCGCGCGAGATAAGATATATCGCGCGGGATATGTACTGTCGAGGCAATATAAAACAGCAGCTGTTGTTTTAATTTGAAAACATCCTTTTCAAATTCCCTCCCTAGCTCGAGCCAAGGTCATTTTCTCTGCAAATTTCGTGGATTGCTCGTTGATTCCTCCCTCTAAACATCTCTCAATCCTTCCTCTCTCCACAATCGATGGCTCAAGAGCGGAAGAATCTGATTTTGGGGAGTTACTTGCTTGGGAAGGATTATCCCTGCGATGACCTTACATTCGATAGGGACGCGCATATCTCCACCGCCGTTCGGGAAGTTTTGGTAAGATCTTCTCTCTCAATTCTTGTTTCTCATATTGCATTGATTTTGAATCCACTTTTCCTTGAATTCAAATTCCATCAATAGCCATTTTCTTTGTCTTTGTTTAGAACTAGGTTCTTTCTTGCATGCTCTATTTTTGTTGGATTTGTTGAATGATTGTTGTTGCGTCGAGTGCGTATGAGTCTCCTACATATCATGAATTGTAGGAGGGGTTGATTCGGGTCATCAATGGCATCCTTGGGCAAGCTTTTCTTGTACGCACGCCAAGTGTTCGATGAAATGCCTCAATGAAAATTTTCTTTTATTTCATTGAGTTTTTGCCATGGAATGATTTCTAATATTTCCCTTTTTGCTCTTCCTCTGTTTTGCAGTCGTATAGGCCGACGAAGAATTGCCGTGGGAGCCCAAAACTGGCTAGAGCTGTCTGGGACAAGATCAAGGATCTTGATGGTGTTCGAGATAGGGTGGTCCAAACGGGGCTTTTGACTTTCGTTGATAACCTTCAGGGGATGAGACGGACTCCCCAAGTCCTCCAGGCGATCAGGGAGAGGTGGTGGGATACTACCCACACCGTTCATCTGTGTTTTGGGGAAGCAACCATGACTCCGACGGACTTCCTTGCTATCACGGGGCTAAAGTTCACTGGCGAGCCCCTTCCGAAGACTGCGGGTTATAAGCCTGTGAGCCCTACTGTGTGGAGGTAGTTGATTGGTTTTGCCCCTAACAAGGTCAAGGGTTTTGCTGCTGAGCTGACACCCCTTCGGCATCAGATTGAGGATTATGCTCTTAAGCCGAATGTGAATACTGATCGGTTGGTGCGGGGTGCCCTTTGGTATATTCTTTCTGAGACCATCTTTGCGAACCACTCTTCTACGACTCGTCTTTCTCTGTTAGGTTTGTTGGTGAATTTGGATGAGGTGAGTACATACGATTGGGGCTCTGCGGGGCTGGCCTTCTGCTATCACGCCATGGACGAGGCATGCAGGCATACCAAGGATACCCTGTCGGGGTATTCTTATGCTTGGGAGGTATGCTCTTGATTCTGTTTCTGTCCTTTGTATACTTTGTCTGTATTTCGTACTGAATCCGTTCTGTTTTTTTGTACAAATATGGGGCTATACTGTCCTTGGATTGTACAAGTTCGAGTTGGAGAGCCGGACCCCTTTGTTCCCGGACATCAGGAGGTGGAGCCACCCCAATCGGAGTGTTTATGAGGATAAGGAGTGGACCCTGACGGTGGCAGAGGCGCGGGCCATGCTGGAAACTTTTGAGTATGAGCGGCTGGGCCTTTATCCATGGACCCTGTTGGAGCGGGAGGTGCACCGTGCTTGGGATGCCACTGCGATGCAAAGGATGCTGGCATCTCTGGAGGGGGATACTATGTACCTTGGTGAGCGGGTCTTCCCACAGCATGGCCGGGGTACACTATCATATAGGGTGCCAGCGGATCCGCCGAGGGCGATGTACCCCACCCACTTCATTCCAGATGATGGTTATGCCGGTCTCATGGTGGGTTGTGCGGCTACGACTCGTGTTATCCTAGGAGCCTCCTATGAGGAGTTCTTGCCTCGGCTGATGGGTCCCCTTCTGGTGGGTGCTAGGCGATCGCTTGCTCGTGGCTCCGCTTCTGCCTCTGCCTCAGGTTTATCAGCCCCTAGTACTTCTTCCCAGTCTACTGGTTCTCTGCCTTTTGACCCAGACTTCGGTCCTCTGAGCTACACGTACATGATGGGGAGTATGCCGATGATGAGCCATATCCCGACTCTGGATCATATTCCCGAGGGTTATCGCCTTCCGCCGGATGTCTCCTCGGTATGTTTCTGTTTATATTATTTCCTGTATTCGTCCATATAAGTGTATATGTCCGACTTTATCTGAGCACTTCTTTTCCTTTATTGTCAGGTCACTATGTCCGCGACCGATTACAACCGTGGCGCGACCAAGATGGCGGGACTGATGGCCCTGGTGTCGGATCTGTCTGAGAGGCTGTTCCAGAAGGCTTCTCTGGCGGCTTCGACGGTGGCCTCTGCGGTGACCCCGACTTGTGGAGCCAAGAGGTCGAGGAGGGATGGTAGTCCCCGTGGTGGTGATGGCAGAGGTGCCGGCGGCTCGGGCGATCTGATGGCTTGAACCCCTCCTTTTCTCTCTATTCTAATAATCTTGTAAATATTGGCTGTGTGGACCCAGACAATTTTTTTTCTTTGGTACCTGTTAGAAACAAGTAGGTAGCACAAAAACATGTTTTCTTAAGTCCTAATCCTAGGTTTAACTAGTTAATTTTTTAACTTTCTCGACTTTCCGTGGTTTGGAAATGGAATGGCCGTCTAGGCCACAATTTTGAGCTTAGATTTGGTGTTGCACTGCATGTTATGAACTGTATCCGCAGGTTTTTTCGAGACTTGCTTCGTCAAGTCGGGGCTAGATTGCTGTTTGTACAGAGCTGTTGCTGTTTTGCCGAGGCGATATCTCGCGCGGGACAAGGTGTCTCGCACGAGACACGCTACCCAGGCAGAATCCTTTCCCTTCTTCGAACGGGATTTTGTCAGTTTTCCCTATAAAATGCCCTGTAGTCCGGCCAGATAACACATCCTAGCCTTTCAAACTCTAGAGATATTCTGTTAGGGTAAAGTTCTTGTCTTCTTTTCCAACCCTGTGATCCATGGCTTCCAAGGAGATTGCCCCAACATCCATGATTGTCGATGATTTTTCTTTGTCGTCTGATGTGATTGAAGCCTTCAAGCAAGCATCAAGAGATTTTGTGAGGTCGTTTCGCAACCGATCTCGCAATAGGTTCATAGCAGAATTCGAATACATAATCCTTTTTACCTTGAAGAACCTCCAACCGGATTGGAATCTGTTGCAGGGTGCTGCTAGATTTTGGGATCCCTCTGTCCATCTTTTCAATTTTTCTTTGAATGAGATGGTGCCTACTGTGGAGGAATTTACCATTATCTTGGATATGCCTTTGACTGGTGAGATTGCTGTTCCTAAATACAATAGGAATCATTCAGAGGCCTTGAATGAATTGCTAGGGATCCCCCTTGATACTTGCTATGAGTTAGTTCACCGTAGGTGGGTGGATTGTTCTTCTTTTCCTAGGCGATTCAGCGGAGATTCAGATGAAGATGCCTTTCATGTCTACAAACGAAACTTTCTGGCCCTTTCTCTTTTCGGAGATGTTTTATTCATATGCAGGGATGGCTTGGTTGACTCCCAATTGGTGGAAATTGTTCTGCAGGCTAGGAAACATTCTAGGAACATTATTCTGCTAATCTTGGGTGAAACCCTACATGGTCTTGATGAGCTGCATAAGACCGGTGCTATGACTCAAGGGAGTCCTCTTTTGCTTACTATTTGGCTTAGGGAGCATCTCAAGTTGGTAGGTCCCCCATTGGAATATTCCCCTTTCACATATCATACGCGAAAGTTGTTGATCAAGGATCTCTCGATGGATGAATGGGCCGAGTTGATTGCAAAGATGGTAACTGCTGATATTCTTTGGTGACCACCTTATTGGAGATTGAACAAGTATGTTGCCAATACTAAGGGTTTTGATAGGGTTGTTCTTCCGGGTTTGCGAGATTCCTCCTTTTATTTTCCCAAACGGGTGCTCCGTCAGTTTGGTCAGCAGCAGGACACTCATCTTTTCGAAGGGGCCTCTCATGATGTGTCTTATATTGGTGTAGAGTTTACGCAGGTGCTAGCTCAAGCGTGGGGTGAAGGAACTAGTCAGGAACGTGGTCGATCCTTCGGACTTTTAATGCAAGCATCTTCTTATCCGACAAGTATTTGGATTGGTTTCTTCATACCGGCCACCCTAGTGTGGAGAAGATTGATGATCTACGGCTTCCACTGTTAGGGGATTCTTTTGTAGCTAGCACTATTTTGCGAAGGAGTGAGGCTCAGTCTGATCCTGCTAATGTACGGACCGATCCAACCCAGAATTTTCTTGACGGGTATTGGTATGAGAGGCGAGGCAAAGGGATGCCTGGAAAGACGCAAGCTTTGGATAGGCCCAATGTCTTCAAGAGGCTTTCGGAGTCTGTCTTCGATCGTCTCGAGGGATGTTCTGCTTCGAAGGGCCCAAAGCGCAAGAAGGACCGCGAAGACGGTGGTGATCATGTCCGCCGGCCTACCAAGTCAATGAAGGGCTAGATCTTAAGGAGTACCAAGAGATTGCTTTGATAGATCAATAGTTTTGCTTTATTAGTATTTTTTTTTCAAGGTTGTTAGCTTAGCAAATTAGTCGTTGTGGTTAGGATTTCCCTTTTGTCATTAATAAAATGCATTCAATTAATAAAGGACAAAAGTAGATTTATTTATTTGATTAGACCGAACCCGGAGGCTGCCTACGTTCCTCTTTTACATCAATTAAATAAGAGGCTCAGGTCTAACGTAGTTCATTGTTGACAGAAAAAGGACAAAATACGGCTTTAGGCCGAGGGATAATCTCGCGCGAGACAAGGCCCCCTTCCTTTTTTTTTTTTTTTTATGCACACCCTTTCTTTTGCCTAGACTGGCCTTTTTTGGGTTTTCAATCTAGCGGGCTTCTTTTCTTGTGCAAGCTCTAATTTTTGCCTAGGTCGTCCCCTTCGGGATTTTTCAACCTAGCGAGCAATTTTTTTTTAGGAGGCCAAGTCACGCGAAGTATTTCTTGAGCTTGTCCATGTTGACCGGCTTCGGTAGTTGATCTCCGTCTAAGTCCACCAGCTGAAGAGCTCCCCCAGAGAATATTTTCTTCACAATGTAGGGTCCTATCCATCTTGGTTCCCACTTGCCTAGCGGGTTGAAAGGTCCAGGACGATGCTCACGGAGGACCAGGTAGCCTACTCTGATGTTCCTTCTCTTGACCTTTTTGTTGAAAGCTCTTGCCATTCTTCTTTGGTAAGCTTGGGTGTGCTCGACTGCTTTCAGCCTCCTTTCGTCTAGCAGGGCCAACTCTTCGTATCTGCTTTCTAACCAGTCGACCTCGTTCACTTGGTTTTCTAGGAGAACCCTAAGTGATGGTATTTCCAATTCTATTGACAAGACAACCTCCATTCCGAATGTGAGGGCGTAGGGAGTCTCTCCTGTAGCTGTCCGGACTGAAGTGCGGTATCCCCACAGTGCAAATGGTAACTTGTCGGGCCAGTCTTTCCCAGTGACTTTCATTTTTCTGATGATGGTTTCGATTGTCTTATTTGCGGCTTCAACTGCTCCATTCGTTTGAGGCTTGTAAGGAGACGACTTGTGCCTTATGATTTTGTACTCGATTAGTAGGCGATCGGTTTCCTTCTCGAAGTGCGACCCATTATCGGATATCATCTCTTGCGGGACCCCATATCGGCATATGATGTTGCATTTGATGAATTCTGCAACCTTTCTGGCATTCAAAACCTTGTAGGAGGCGGCCTCGACCCATTTAGTGAAATAGTCTATGGCTACTAGAATGAAACAGTGTCCATTGGCTCCTATGGGTGTGACCTTTCCAATCACGTCTATCCCCCATGTCGAGAACGGCCAAGGAGAAGTCATAGGGTACAGCAGGGAAGGCGGTGCGTGCTGGAGGTTGGCGTGTATCTGACACTTATGGCATTTCTTGACCATTTTGGTACAGTTGGCTTCCATGGTTAGCCAAAAGTACCCTTGTCTGATGATCTTTTTGGGCGAGCATGTTTTCGCTCATGTGGGTTCCACATATGCCTTGATGAACATGGTCCATTATTTCTCGGGCCTCTTCCTCGGTGGCACAAAGGAGGTTTCCTTGGGAATGCTTCTTGAATAGACGGCCAGCTATGTTGGAGTAATTAGCGGCCAACCTTTTAAGGGCGATCTGAGTCTTCTGGTCTGTCTCAGGTGGGATGGTTCCATCTAGGATGAAATTCCAAATGTCATAGTACCACGGTTTCTCTACGGAGTTCTCAACAATGGCACATTCGGATAATCATTTGTCTTTGCAGTCATGGAGATCTATAACGGCGCAGTAGGTGGGAGTTAAAAGTCGTGTTATTTTGAAGGGCTTGACTACCTTTCCTTTAGGGATTTCGACCAAGGAGGCGAGTGTGGCCAATGCGTCAGCAAACCGATTTTTATCTATAGGAAGGTAGTGGAATGAGACATCCTGAAATTGTTGCGCCAGCTCCTGGAGGTGGGCACTGTATCTTTGAAGGGTTAGATCTTGGATCCTCCACTTCTTCAGTGTCTGATTGATGATTAACTGGGAGTCCCCAAATACCTCGAGTTCAGTCACGTTACTTTCTAGGGCTGCCTCAAGCCCCGCTATGCAAGCTTCATATTCTGCGGTGTTGTTGGTGGCGTCAAAGTCAAGACGTATTGCCAGTGGAGTATAGATGTCGTCAGGGTCTACTAACAACATTCCGATGCCGAACCCTCTCTTGTTGGCCGTACCATCAAAAAATAATTGCCACTTATTTTCTTCTTCTATACTCATGATTTCCTCATCAGGGAATCGCGGGTCTTCCCCCTTCACTTCGTCACAAGGAAATTCGGCCAACTGATCTGCGAATACACTCCCCCTGACGGATTTCTGAGTGACGTAAGTGATATCATATCCCGCGAGCATGAAGTACCATTTGGCCAATCTCGAAGACAAATTTGATTTGTCTAGGATGTATTTCAACGGATCCATTCTTGCAATGAGACGAATCGGGAAGGCTTCCATATAGTGCTTTAGCCTTTGTGATACCCAAACAAGAGCAGCGCAGGACTTGTCGAGTGGAGAGTAGTTGATTTCGCTACTTTAGAATCTGCGGCTGACAAAGTAGATGGCATTCTCTATGTGTGAGGCAGGCTGTTCTTGAGCGAGCATAGCTGTAAGTACCCCAATCTGGATCACCCCCTTTCAAGCACACGGGAAGCACCGCAGACTCATCAACGCAGTCTCGACGACCCCTGGCACCCAAAACCCTCTCAAAACCTCCAGCCAAACCAAGGGAGGAGCCTTCCTGGGATAAAAAGGGACAAAAGGACCTTTTGGGAATTTTCAGGAAATTGGAAAAGCACACATGGTCCGTACGGACCTCTTTGCTTTAATAATTACTGAATCCTCTTAAAGTCCACAATATTCCCTCAAATCCCGGGGAAAATGATTACCCTCCTGCAGAGTTGGTCCGTACGGACCTCTTTGCATGTCAACTTGGTCCGTACGGACCTTATTGCACAGGGAACATCATAATTGCAGAATATTCACCATCATCACAGATTCCCTCAAATCGAGGAAAACCAAAAGTCTGGATTACCAGGGAGGTCCGTACGGACCTTCTTGCACCAAATCTGGCACTATAAATAGAGGGCTCCCCCTCCTCATTTTTACACACCTCCCACTTCTCTCTTCCTCCCTAAGCCTTCTGGCTTCCCCTCTCAGTCCTCTCGAGGCACTCCCGGCCCCTTTCGGATCCTTCCGAGGCCTTCCGAGCCCCCTCGTGGTGCTCCGAAGCCTCTCCGAGCGCTCCCGCGACGCTCCCGCGCTGCCCCGAGGCACTCTCGAGGTACTCTGAGGCCCCTCGTGGTACTCCGAGGCCTTGCCTGGTCTTTCCCGAGGCGTCCCGGCTCTTTCCGAGTCAAACCGGCGATCCCAAACCACGCCGAAACTCTGCCCGAGTGACTCCTGCCACCCCAACGCACGCTGAACCTCTGCCCGAGTGATCCCTGCGATCCCAACGCACACCGAAACTCTGCCCGAACGCAGCCTGCGATCCCAACTCACGCCGAAACTCTGTCCGCAGACAACCGGCCCCTCCCGAAGCAATCCAGATTCATACCGGAACGCTACTCCGACCTCAAACACTATTCCTCAGCGGAAGACAGACACGAACCAACATTGGTAAGGCTTCCTTCCATTACTAATTCAATACATTTCAATACGTAGTGTACAATGTAGACATCCGATACAGCATGCATTTTTAAAAGCACACACACACACACACAACATTTTAAAGGATATTAGGGGTATCCGAAAGACTCGTTTTACGAGGCGACTCGGGTGAGCTCTAATATTCTAATATTCTCTTCCCGAGGAGTCATCTGACCTCCGAACTCAAAATCTCATCACACAAAAACAGTTTAAAATTATCTTTAAACTGATGCCCTTTTTCAATGTTTTGGGCTTAATAAAAACGGCGTGGCGACTCTACAAATGCGAAAACAAACGGCGAGACACCTCCAAATGAAATGATGCCAGATGCCGGGGCGCGAGTGCGCTGCCTCTCGGATCCGGGTAATTTCAGTTGGCGACTCCGCTGGGGAATTTTTGTTTTAAAATCTTTTTAAACAAAACAAAAGATTTTTAAAACGATGATGAGGGTCAAACTTTCATTTTACCCCTTTCTTTAACTGTTGTGTGTGTGTGCACGTGCTTTACTTTTTATTTTACAAAAAAAATAAAAATACAAAAAAATGCATCAATATACATCTGTGCATACATTTAAAATTCTTCAAAAACTTCTGTTTTACTCAGAAAAAGAATTTTAGAGACCTCACACTACGCGCAGTGCTGCCTCGGTTACACCGCACACTACTCACACTGCTTCCTCGGTTACACCGCATGCTACGCGCACTGCTGCCTTGGATACACTGCACACTATAACCCTCAACCAGGAGTGGTCTCAGTTGCAGTCCGTTTGGTCTTCCTAGGCCTCTTGGACGCGCACGGGATCATTCCAAACATCCCATCCTAGCCAAGCGTCAACCCTGCACGTTTGAGTCTTGAGTCACACTCTGTCCAGACTCGGTTGGTTTTACCCATTCCGTGTCATACGGCTGGATACATATACCATGCCGGCCATTTTTCGAGTCGTGGCTCGGAATTCAAGATCCACTTGCGCAAGCAAGGCGATGAAAGGTCATGCTAAAATCTTGACTCGATCTTGATTTCCGAAGCTACACCCAGACGATGTTCCGTCCCGGATATACATCCATGCTCACATGACACCATGTCATCACGCCTTTGATACGTCAGCCATGACAATATGACCCAGCCAACGCCTAACGTCACAGATCCCTTGCGCAAGCAAGGTAAAGAGAGGTCATGCCGAACTCTTGACCTGATCTTGACTAAATGGCCGGCTCGGTTCACTATTCACATGGCTAACGCATCAAAACGAACATGACAGGCTCGGTCCTTAGGTTCGATTTTTCTTTTAGGCCGGTGGAAACCGCTTGCCCTATAGGACCCTCGCCCGGGGCTGTCCACCCTGGGATGTCGAAATACAGGTGCAAAAGGAGGGGCTTATAGCCGCACAGATGGTCTCCACTGACCCAGGATCTAGCATAGTTGCGGAAAAGAAGAGCAATCTTTTCCAACCTACATAGGACTCTGAGAAAACATGTTTTAAGTAAATTTAAAACAACAAAAAAAAATATTAAAAGAAACGAAAACCGCATGCCACGTGAGCTTTCCCCCTTTTATCCCGTAAGGTCATTCCTGTGTCTAAACCTTGCCCGTCACCCCCTCCAGCGAACCGAGAGTGGTTGAGAATAAACGGGAGCCGCCTTTTCAGTATCGAGGTCACAAGGTCCGATAGCCCTTCCAGTTCATTGGTCTGCACCGTCCGCTACTCTCCCATGACGGGGTCAACAGATAACAGTGAGGGAAACGGAACCCCGCAACTAAGGAACCTCCAGACAATGGAGGAGGTGCTGCGAGCCTTCGAAACCATCAAGAAGCGCCAAGAAGAACAGCAAGCCTGGATCGTAGACACCTTGCGTCTTCGAGGAACAGTCGCAGTTCCCCAACCTGATGGAACCTTTGTTCTCATAGAGGACGAAGACATACCGGCTCCCGGTTTCTCAAAGCTATCGGCAAGTTCCTCCTCCGCCAAGCTACGAGATCCCAAAGAACGCAAGGCGGCTCTCGCTCAAAGCTCCTCGGGCGTTAGTCAAGCGGCCCAACATGCCCGCCAAGATCGCCGCTTCCGGCTCTGCACATCAAGCTCGCACCAACAAAGACACATACGTGCTGCTTCCATCCGATCCCAATGCATCTCGGTATCCCCCAGGATTCAATCCTTTGCCTCTATATGAGCCTCGCAACCACAATCAAAAGTCCCCATGCTTGCCAGGACGGGCGTCCCGAGCGGATATCCCGACATCTCAAGCTTGCCACCCGCTAGTCCGCCAATTGGGGCTAACGAATCGTTTCCCCAGCTTCCCAAACACAACCCTTACGGACCCGGCAATCACGCCCTCAACTTTAACACCCAGGTATGGGTTGGTATACACTCAACTACCTCCCCAAGACTCCCGAAGGGCGATCCCATTAGCCAATCCACCCCCATCTTCGGTTCCGTCCCCGAAAATGGTAACCCACCTCGCATACCGATCCTCACATGGCTTGGCCGATCGAACAAATGAAAGACATGCAAGGCAAGCTAGCTAGTTATCGGAAGGACTCCTCCCCGCCTACCGATCCGAACAAAGTGGTCCCTCTCCCTCCAAAGTTCAGGATGCCGGAAATGGAAAAGTTTGACCGGACAGAATGCCCAAAAACCCACATCGACACCTACGTCCCGGGTATGAGAGCCAAAGGGGCAACCCCTCAACGTATGGCGGATCACTTTCAAAGCATTCCCTCAAATCCACAAAGCACTAAGGTGGTTCCTCAATGTGAAGGCGTAAAACCGCTCCACGTGGGACCAAATCGGTGAAATCTTCTGGAGAAGTACCGCACCAACCTTGAATGGGAGACAAACCGTCATGACACCGCAAGCCATCGAACAAAAGGATGACGAACCAAGGGCGAGTTCTACAAAAGATGGAACCGGAAGCTAAGCGAGATAATGGATCCACTTTCCAAAGAAGAGCGAGATGGACATCTTCCATTCTGCCTCAAGCCATCTTTGAGGACCTTGATCGGCCACCATTTCTATCCGGATCTCCGTGCCATGGTCAACGCCGGACAAAGTTTGAAAAGACTCGAGTCTTCAAAAGGCAACAAAGAACCCCGCCTCATCTTACCGCTATCGAACAAACCTCGGCAACTTCAACTCCTGCCCCAACCAAAGGAAAAGAAGCTGGAGAACAAGACACTACATTCGTAACGGAGCTCAAGTAAACCGCGATCAAAGCGGCCCCAAAGAATAACAATCCCCCTCGTTTCCCACAGTTCCAGCATTTAGACAACCTTGAAATGCCCTTGGGTCAAGTATTTGAAGCTTTGGTGAAACGAAATCTTCTCAAGCCGCTCGAGAATTTCCAACCAAAGACTCCCAAACCCAACATGGATATGAGCAAGCACTGCGCCTTCCACAACTACGCCGGCCACACCACCGACAATTGCTTCGTGCTCAAGCGGGTGGTCCAGGGGCTCATTGAGGAGGGAAAATTGGAATGCCCTCGTGGTCCCAATACCATCGGAAATCCATTCCCCCGAAGCGACAGGGTAAACTCAATAGCCTTTGACGAAACTCCAAGCGAGAGCAGACCCCCTGCAATTTCCGAAACCGTCGCATGTCAGTCCCGCTATGATCGGGAGCGTGAAACCCGAGCCAAAAGGTCTCGTGGACCGGGAATTCGCACAAGAACACCCAAGGGCAACTGTCTCCCTACGATCTTTGCCCCAAACAAGGCATACAAATGGATGGATCGAACGTTCTCGAAGAGATCCGAGTCAAACGGTAGCACGGGAAACGGTTTAGCCTTCACGTATGATGACTTGCCAATATGTGAGAATCGGCACAACGAAGCCCTCCTCATCCTCATAAAAATAGAGATGTTCTTCCTCCCGAACGTCTTGATTGATAACGGCTCCGCAGTCAACATCATCGCTTTGAGCACATTGAAGTGACTCCGCATCGACCGCTCCCTGATAAGGCCTTCACCTCGGGTAATCCGAGCCTACGATTCCACTGCACGACCAATCATAGGAGTCATCAATTTGAGGATCAAATTCGACGTACAACTGGAGTCGGTAGAGTTCCAAGTCGTGGAAATCAAACCAACCTTCTGCTTTGTTGGGACGACCTTGGATACATCGGATGAAAGCAGTATCATCTACTCTTCACCAATGCGTGAAATTCATCAATGCCAATGGAGCGATCGAAGTGATCCGCGGAAGCAAGTGCAATGGCAAGTGCTTGGCCAAAGCAAGCTATGACCCGTAAGAAGGTCCCGACATGACCGAATACTCTTCCCTGCATAATTCTCCTACCCCCGTCCCGCTACGAAGTGGATCCTTACATCCACGCTCTAAGCCGCGACGAGCCGGAAATCGAAGAACTCATGGGTCAGATGACAACTCGATATATGCGACTGTGAAGAATGCTTGAGAGAGGATCAAGAGATGGATGCCCTAATGGAGATTGATCGAGGAGTAGACCCTTACTTCGCCGAAAACCCTCTTGCAACCGGCTCATCACCGATCCCCCGTACAAGACAACCCTCTAGCCGACACTCGGATCTTACTGGGGACAAACCATCACAGCCTAGTTCAATTCAACATTCCGATGTCCGACCTGGATGAACAAAGGGCGCAACCTCCTCCAAGGCTTAATCGGTGAAGGAGATATAGCATGCCCTCGAATCGTACATTGTAAATGTCGTCCAAGCAAAGATCCTGCATAAAGAGTGCGGTATTCTATGAAAGTGATCAACATCGCAAGAATCAACTCCGAATAAGCGAATGCTTCGCCCTCCTAGAAGTAGCCCTCGCCGACTTCTATCATCAAAACCCCCAAGGACTGGTGGCAACACTAATGGAGGGACATCATCGTGGGAGCAACCTAAAACCTCCGCGATCCGGGTTTGAAATCGAACCGCATGCAAGCTACTTTCCGGGACTCATGCCAAGGGAAGATTGGCCACCCGAACCAAAGACCACTCCTCTAGAGCTACAGCCATCCGAGAGTAATGAAGCCTCGGGTCCAATCCTCGTCGCCTATAGTCTAGCTTCGAGTCTTGTTGTCTCGTGTATTCACATCTTTTGAAGTCCTGTTGACGGCTTTACGCCCAACGATTGTGAGTCTTTGATCAACAATGTACGCCTTCTACGCTTTCAATAAAAGGTCCGACCTTCCTAAAAATCATTTCATTGCAAATAATGATGTTAACTAATCAAAACAGTTAATAACAATTCATCTATACAAAGGGCAAACAAATTAATTAAATAAATGCATCAAGCAAACATTTAAGCATGTTGCCAAACGAGAGAAAACCGGGCCCAAGTCGCCGAGAAGGTTTTAATCACAACGATTTGCAAGATTGCCGAAAAGCCAAAGAGACGCAAGTTCGACGCCATTTCCAAGACAAACCGATCTTCCAATACCTCAAGAACGGGAAACCACCTTCATGAACAAGGAAGACCCACACACGAAGGGGTCAAAACCAAAGCATCATGGCCCTAAAACGCCGCCTCTCACTTCGTCATCCTCGGGGACATGCTATACAAGAAACGCTACTACGGGCCACTCCTACGCCGCATCGCCCAGAAGAAGCAAACAAGTTCATGAACGAAGTCCACAATGGGGCTTGCGGTCCCCACATGAACGCCGTGCAGCCCCGATGCAAATCATTCTCGGGATGGGCTACTATCGATCTCCACGGAGGCAGATTGCATCCACTTTGTCCGAAAGGCCGCGACAAGTGCCAACGGTTCTCCAACCTCAATCATCTACCTCCCCACGATCTCTACCGCATGACTACACCCACGGCCATTTGCCACTGGGGAATTGACGTCATCGGGAAAATTGCTCCGCCAGTGGGCGGCAAATGATCCACGAGTTCATCTTAGTAGCCATCGACTACTTCACCAAATGGGTCGAAGCCAAGTCCTACAAGGTACTCACCTCCAAGAAGGTCGCGCATTTCCTCAAGGAAAACATCATCTCGCCGATACGGCATCCCAAATGAGATCATATCGACAATGGTTCACACTTCGAAGGGGAATTCGACAGCATCGCCGGCTGAATTCAAGATCACACGCCATAAATCTTCTCCCTACCGGCCACAAACAAACGGCGCGGGTGGAAGCAAAGCAAACAAAACCCTCGAACGGATCATCCGAAAAATGACCATCCAAGGATGAGATTGCCCGAGAAGCCGCACCTTGCACTTTGGGGCTACCGCACATCGCCAACAATGCCACTGAGAAACCCCATTCGCCCGACATACGGGATGGAAGCGAGTCCTTCCCATTGAATTGGAAATTCCTCAATCCGAGTGCCGCGGAAAATGACATCAACGAAGTCGAATGGCTCGGCCGACACGACGAATTGGCTCTGCTAGATGAGCGACGACTAAAGGCCATGGAACACGTCCGAGCCTATCAAAGCAGATGGCTAGAGCTTTCGACAAGAAAGTCAAACCCCGAGACATCGTGGAAGGCGACCTTGTACTCAAAGAAAAGCCTCCCACTCGAACCAACCCACTCGGGAAAATGGGAACCCACATGGATCGGCCCTTTCGTGGTTCAAAAGATCTTCTCCTGAGGTGCCATGAAGCCGATGCACCTAGACGGCAATCCCTTCTTGAATCCGAGTCAACGGAAGCAAACTTCGCAGATACTTCACCTAAAGAAGAACAATCAGTGCATCTCTTGGCACTCCATGTAGTGTCGAACTACGTGCACACACGAGCCCTCTAGTCCGGGGGAACGTAGGCAACCTTAATTGGTCCTGGTCTAAAAAATACACAAAAGGTCAAAAGTTTGAATGTCAATCAAGACCTCCATCAAGCTACGCACTTTTCAAGAACACGCCCAACAGCCACCTTGACCAAGTCAAACGACGGCGGCAACATCAAAGGACATCCGAGGGTCACTCAAAGCATCAAACGACCGACTCATGTCCGCTTCCAAGCCAGGGGCTTATCTTCGCCCTTCACGCGCTTCAAAAAAAAAAAAGAGAGCTCGAAAGCAAGGGCTCACAAAAAAAAACAAAAAAAAAGAGAGCTCGAGCAAGGGCTCACAAAAAAAAAGGCGCTCGAGTCAGGGCTCACAAAAAAACAATAAATAAAAGAAGCTCAAGCAGAACCTACCAAAAGAGGTCAAGAGCCCGACGCCAACAAGAGGCAAGGAAGCTGCCAAAAGACCGTCAAAACGACTTGTCAGGAGATCATTCAACCTCTCAGCCAAGCACAAAGCCTCAGCAAAGGGGATTGCCGTCATGGCCTGCATCGCTTCAATCCGCAAACGCAACAGAAAAGTTCAAGGACGGACGCCGACAAAGTGCACAAAAGACACAAAGGCAAACAAGAGATCTTGCGTCTCGACAAAGCTTTAAAAGTAAATCACAAATCACTAACGGTTACAACATTTCTTGATGAGTTCAAGCACGGTCTACTCTCAAGTTCACAACATGCTAAAAGACAGTTTAATACATTTAACAAATAATGTGTTTGCAAATGCAATGAATGGATACCTAGGAGGTCATTCCGCGCCATCTGCGCTTGTCCCCTCGCCATTCTTTCCTTTCTTCCCTCGTCCCCGGCGAGTCTTCTTTCGCTCCACGTGAACCAACTCTCGCGTCTCTCGCCCCGAGATCGTGGGTCCTCCCGTAGAGTCAAACAATCCAAAGAGCTCTCGTGGCTTCATTCGCCCGTGCTTCGGCTCGGATCTCCTCCCCGCGAGTCCGCAAAAGAGGATCTCTCCCCGCGCCGATCAACTCTAGTCTCGTAGTCAAACAAAGTGTCTCCCGTCACATCCAAAGGGTCGACTGTGCTTCGGCACTCCTAAGGCAATAGCTACTACGGCAACCGGGTCCTGCAATCGCTACACGCGTGCTCTCCAAGACCACTTGGGACCGCCAAAGACGCCGCCTCATACCAAAGCCAGGCATCGAGTCGTCAATACGACGCTCCCCGACGTCTAAGGAGTACCACAGAGGGAAAGCGGAATACTTCCATACCCTCGAAAATACAAGAAGCGCACCCGAAGCCGCCATACAAAGAGGAGATATTCTCCGCTAGAGCAAGGTCATCCCACCAATAAAGGCTCCTGCTTCATCCCAAACCGCGGGAAACAAGCGACGGAATATAGAAGGAGTGACCAAGACAAACCCGGAACTACGACGACATAGGACCCTTCCCGAAAGACCCTCCTAGTCTCAATCCTCCAGCCGAGGAACCCACCAACGGATCTCGATGCGTACTAAGCCGTGCCATCCATCTCTCCCAAAGTGACTGATCCAGATTCAACACAAGAGGTCGCTGAGCAAATGACCACGGGCTAAA